>JAOYRR010000573.1:0-93269 GCA_038994665.1 Podotricha telesiphe
TAATGAATTTTCATATGATTCGGACTCATGTGCAAATTTTCAAAAAAATCGAATGACAAGTTGTGGGTCAAAATAGCGATGCAACATCTTCTTACATTCATAGATGAATAGATTATTAATAAAGTTAATATGGGCATATTAATATTTTTCTTTGAAGTGCAGCTTTACGTGATATTGTGAATATAAACTTACATTATATAATTGGTTTTAATACTTTAGTTATTACACTAAGAATAATTTTAAAGTTGTATACATCTTAATTAAAGCTTAGTTAAAATTAAGATCATACGAATTAGCGATAAAAACATTACTGTCAAAATAAAGCTTTTCTTTAGAGACACCCTGTGGTATATAGACTAATTTTTTATGTGTTCAGACTGAGTTAGCGAAATATAGAGAGAGAGTATGGTGACGTAACACTAAGTTTTCTCTTTCATTCGACATGCTCAAGATGCGCAAGAAAATAAGTAAGATGAATTGTACTTTAAAGTAAAACAAAGCTTCACCAAGCAATGAAAATAAAATAAGATAGTGAAATAAAGTCTTGTAGAGTCTATTGTATTACCGAAATTGGCGGAAGTGCGGACTGAAGTGTAGAGCAAACTTAGATTGCGCCGGTACATTGTTATATAAATAAGAGTATTTTGGGAACATATCTAAATAATTGTTAGGAGGCTAGACCGTTTTATTGTAGGTTGTTTTGCAAATATTTAATATTTCAAGTACATATTAAAGGTTGGTCACAAGTTGAAATCTCACTTTTTAAATTATTTATTTGCTATAAAAAGGAGCTTAAAGCTCTTTCCCGCTTATAGCAGAAATTTTGTGTTTAAATACTTCGTACTTTACTTTCTGCTCAATATTTAAAACTTTGTGTGTTGGGTGTCGAAACGAAATGTCGGGCATTGTCTTATCCGACCGAGGTGGAAATAATCATTAACTTATATTCCCCCACTGAAAGGAGATCAAACTAACAGAGTCAGTCAGATACTATCTCATCTCATTCAAAATCAAAACTTTTTTATTGAATTAGGCCTTTACAAGCACTTTCAAATCGTCAATTACCTTAAAATGTTAATATGATCAGTCCTAGCGGCAGCTACAACCGGTTCTGAAAGCAGTTCAGACTTCAGAGCCGGCGAGAAAATGAATAGTTGCTCTTTTCAAATATAGATTGAAATTTTACAGATATAACCCATAAATCACTATTCTTTTCCATACAAAGAGTTTTAAAAGATTTGACAATTTCTTCTGGTGTCCAATGATAAACTATGATGTCCTCAATTTGTTGTGTATCATACTAATATTATAAATGCTAAAGTAGCTCTGTCTGTCTGTCTATATACGGCTATATACGGCCAAATCGCTGAACTGATTGTTATGAAATTTTATATAGAGATACTTGAGGGTCTTGGGAAGTACACAGGTATTTTTTCTCTTATTAGTTAAGATTTTCCAGGAATTAAAATAATTTAAGTCTGCTAAAAATACGGAACACCTAAAGTTCACGCGGGTGAAGCCGCGAGCGGGGTCACTAGTATTAATATAATCATATTAACAGTTAGACAGATAACCTAGTGTTGAGTCCTAATGTTGTCGAGTTTTATTTCATTTAAGCATTGAATATTGGATATCAGAATCCAAGGCTGTATCTTCCGGGGGTTGCTATGATATAACATGAAGTTTTGAACTAAGTAAAATTTTAACCTATGTAATGATTGTATCAAAATAAATACATACCTACTGTACTAGGGCGATGTCAAACAAAAAATATTATTAAGCTTCTCTATCTACTCTAGTTCTAGTATTATGCTGTGCAAGATTACACATTTAGACGAAATTCATTTTATAAGAAATAAGCTTTACGTTTTAGCTAGAAAGCTGAAAAAATTAATTTGTATATTATAACCTAGCTTTTGTTAAACTTTTAGCGTATACACGTAAATGACGAGTTAAATAAACATTAATGGAAATTAAATATCTTCCATTTAATAAAATAACAAAGATGTTATTAAATCATGTATATTCTAACATCCACAAAATCTAGGGTACATTTTACAATAGCTACTAGTAACAACATATTCAATGTTATAATGAAAATTTATCGTATATTTTAGAATTTCTATACTAATACAACGCTTTTGTAAGTTTATATTTGAATTTATAGGGGAATATGGATTGGGGATATGAATTTATGTATACATATTTGAATGAATAATTTCTACTTCACACTTCGTTGTTAAGGTATACGTGCATCTGAATATGAACTTTAGAGAAGCTTTAAGGTTATGTATACCAACAAGTTAATAATTTTAATATAAATAAAAGATCTATACGAATAAATAAAACTGTAGTGACTAATGGTAATATTGAAATGACTGCTTTTTACTTAATATATAAATAAAATTTTTTACAATTTTTGTCTGTCTGTCTGTTCGTTTCGGCTAATCTTTGGAATGGCTGGGCAGATTTTGACGGGACATTCTCTGACAGGTAGCAAATGTAATAAGAAGTATCTTAGGTTTCTTTAATTTTAGAATTTTACGCAGATGAATTAGAGGGCACAGCTAGTCAGTAATAAAATATAAAACGGTTCTTTTTGTCCGAAAGCCATATTTATCTTACTTGTAACGATATTTAGGTAATTAAAAGCACCTGATAAAATGTAATAAATAAGATTTTCATATTATATGAATTTGAAACGTGAAATTTAATTCTTTCTTTAATCCAGCTTCATACTTTTTCCCGCATAGCAGGGTGGGTAATTAGAGAGAACCTAGTGTCAAGACACACCGTTCTATGACGCTGAACTCAGCGCTGTACACTATCTTGTTCAACACAGCGGGAAAAAAAAATTATGATCATTGCTCCAACTGGGAATCGAAGCCATAACCAATCGTGTTTGTAGTTAGACGCTCACACACTGCCACACGAGTTTTTAATAAAAATACGCTTTTTAATAAAAAAATGCATATTTTAGAAGAATACCAAGGGAAATCTCTCTCTCTCTCGCTCTCTCCTCCACCTATTTACCAAAATGTGATTAATCTTGACCAAAAATATAAATAAATACATAATACAGCTCCTGTTCATAAAATACCAATATTTGGCAAAAATAACCCACTATGAACCAAGTGACTAAGCCACTTAAACACACTTTATATTCAGATGCACATATACAGCCATATCGATTAACACTGCGAAACGTACGCCATCATCGTCATTACAAAATGGCCGTAGCTTGCCAATGTTTTACAGTGGTAGAGGGTTCAAAATATATTGGTTAAAGTACTAGTGATGTACCGGGGCTTAGCGTCTATAACTTTGTGTTTGCTATGTGTTGTAGGCTTGAACTGTTTGTTGGTGGATTTGAATTGGTGTACGGAATTTAAGGATTTTGGCAACAAAGCTTTAAGATTGGCCAGTTTCTTTTACAATATTTTTTAACTCTTTTATTATCTTTGAAAATGCAAAACTCAAGCCGCAATATAGTGGGTTCAAGCGCCACTTTATAAGATATATACCGGTGTTTTAATTTATAGATTCATGATTTGTTCAGCATAGCAGGTTATATAGAGAGAATCTAGTGTCATAATACTCCGATGTCTGTTATTCGATAATGATGTATTGAATATGATCACCAGAACGGGAAAAGACAAATATTTTTTTAACATTTTTTAAAGTGTTATTCATTAAGGAAATTGAAAAAGACATATTTAGAAAACGTATAATCATTTTGAACGCAGCGGGATTAGAACCCGCGCCTCTTGAAAACCGTTCAAGTTTGAACGTTTATACGTTTTCTAAATATGTCTTTTTTAAAAGATATATAATTTTTAAATTAATTTACATATAATCATTATCGTGAGTGGGGATCGAATCCACTACCTAAGTAAATTTTGGGCTCGTTAAAAACGTCGACAAGTTTCGCCACTCACCATGCAATGCTTATACTCAGTAGGATATGGAGAGCAAAGTGACAAGTCACTACGACTTTTCCAGCTAATGTGAACAAAATCTGTGGAAAATGTTAACATTAAAATACATTTAATAACTATATTATCTAAAGCCTAGGTTTACAAAATAAGAATAATACCTACTAAAGCGCTACTCGAGCTTGCGCTTTGATTGCCAATCTTCTATAGCTTCCAGGCATTTTAGTAATTCATTCACAATAGAATATAAGAATGAAATATCCCCTTTATTAAAACTAGACAATAAACTGTTATTTATGTGTTAAATATTACACTTCTAACGACTCTAACTTAGCTTAGTTGAAAGGTGTTTGGTTATACGCAATATTTGTGGCTTCAAACCACACGAGATGCATTTTTTATTACCACGCGTTTATTAGATATCTATCAATGTAAAAAAATATTGCAAAGCCATTTTGTCCCAATTAATTTTCCTGATTTAATTGAATACTTTTGCTAAAACGACCACTGTAACAATACATAAAATATTTTAGGAATGTACAACAATCGTGTCTAAATTTTTCACCTAAGATTTTATATCGACTGATCCACCATTATTTCTAATCTTAATAGAAATGAGAAACATATAGCTCTGCTTATGCATTGTGTATTACGGTAAGTAATGTACCCTTATGACAATTAACTGTCTAGCCGAAGCCGTACTGTAAGCCGGTGTCAGACGTCTCTACTTTTATTTCATCCATACATATCCATGTATTAACACGAATGCCACATAGATTATGAGTAATTATGGTGCTTGAAGTTCAACTTTTACTTAAGAATTTCATTTATTTGTTTTTAGATTTATATATATTACAGTTGTCCATCGTGGCCATATATTGTGGGACTGCGTCTTACTGTAAATGCAGTGGTTGTGGGTTCGAATCCAACTCGGGGAAATGTTTACATTTATATTATTTTTGACGGAATTATTATAATTAAAACTTTGTACCCAATTGTTAATAAAAATCGGTCGGAAGAGTATGAAATTTGGGCCAGTTGTGGTTGATATAAAAAAGGAATGCAGTACGCTTACATTTTATAAAAAAAATTCCATAAAAAAACAATAAATTAATAAAATAAATGTAAGACCAGCGGGGGTGTGTATGACAAACACACAGTTATATTTTTGACATACACGTTGCTAAGGCAACACGTTTATTATGCGTCAATAGCCAGAGACTAGTTCCCTTAAAACTTTATGAAGCTTTACTTAAGCTGAAGGAACATAATTATAATTGTATTTTTAAAAAATATTTGGCACGGCGCTTTACTTATAATTTAAGAAGTAAGTCTATGCTCTATATATATATATATCTATACTCTATTATAGATAGTCATATGTTACTGACTGACTCTACTTTGCCCGTTAGTCAGTCACTGAAATACATCGTACAGACAAAACTAATGGGTGTAGAATGCAGAAATTGATAATAAAAGTGTAGAAAAACTTTAAAGGAGGATTTTCTAAATTTCCACAGAAGCGAACGAACAAAGTTGTGAGCAACAACTAGTTTTCTTATACAATCTTAGTAATAAAATACTGAAGATCTTCATCTAACGGTGAGCATCGCGTTAACTCTTGATAAATACGATACTATGAATAAGTTTGTAATACAAAGTTATTCATAGTATATTATATTACACTAGCTTACTTTAAAACGCAAAGAGGTCTTATAGTGCGTACAATAAACTCATCAACTATATGAATTTTAAAGAATGAATGTTATGTTGAAAAATACATATTTAGAAAACGTATAAAAATTTAAACGCAGCGGGATTTGTACCTGCGTCTCTTAAACACCGTGTAAGCGCTCTGACCACTAAGACATGCGTTCTACACTCAGCTACGTCGAAATTCTTATACGCTTATTACAGCTCATATTTGCTGTTAGCATAAGAGCGCTTGAACGGTTTTCAAGAGGCGCGAGTTCAAATCACGCTGTGTTCAAATTTTTATACGTTTTCTAAATATGTCTTTTTCAATTTCAATAGTTAAGTTTATATTTATTTAAAAAAAACTATTTTTGGTGTGGATAAATGTTTAGTCTAATCAGACACACTGTGGTATTGAATTTCGTTGGCTAGCAAGCCAAGTTTTGGAAATAGTTAAAAAGTGCAGAACGGAGTACCTTACTATAACTTTTACATTTTTATTTTTATTTTCCAGCTTCCCGCTTTTTCCCTCATAGCAGGGTAGTCAGAGAGAACCTAGAGTCATGACACTTCATTCTCCACTTTCTGTCTGAAATTGAAAAAGGATGTGTTGGAACCCCGTGCTTTGTATTAGGTACTAGAGCGGAATAAAGAAAATATTTTACATATTTTTGGCCGTGTGATCTCGGTTTAGAATAGGATCACCCTGGTATTCGAGGTGTCGTAAGAGGCAACTATAATACGTGTAGGAGAGTCACACACATGGGCCGACTCGGCACCACCCTCGGCATTTAAAACCGGCGTCAAGTAGTGGCTTTCTCCCACTGCGTTTGGCATTAGGTAATGCTAGGCTCCAAACTCTTTCTAGAGAATGACAGAGGTACTAAAAGATAAACTAGCCTAAGAGGGTACCAGCATCTCCGATGCTGAAGAATCTCTCCCTGAGTAGCACGGGTATTTATAGCTGAGTACACAGAGACAATCTTTTATCAAGCCCTTTTGCACCAAGTTTTGAAACATTACGTGGAACTTAACTCTGTGTTTTCATTTCCTACAATAGGAATATGGAACTAAATTAAATATAAATCAATCATTCCTCTGAGTATAGATCGAACTTATAACCACCACGTTTACAGTCATATATTGACTTACTAGGATACTACAGCCTAAAAAACAAACATTTTGTAAAGTAAAAGGGAGTTTGATCCAAATCGTCTGTAAGAGCGTCATCAGTCACGTCGAACGCAACTAAGGCCTTTCAGCGTGTCATTTCTTTCGTTTCCGTTAGATTGTGTGGAAAATAACTTACCTGTCCGGAAAAGTTTTCAATTTTTTTGTGTTTTGTATCTCTATATTAAAATAGAAAAGGCCATTGTGAGGCATTATGACAGCTTCAGATTGCAAACGCGTTTTTTTTCTCGGACTTGGTGGAATAATTTTATTTAAATTGTTTTAATTTTTTCGCTATAGTATAAGACAAAGCGCGGCGTTGAGTTCCGCCACTCAAGACACAATATTTTGAATTCGGGCGGAATGTGGAGAATGGAGTATCATGACACTAGGTCCTCACCCTGCTATACCGGAAAAAGCATAAAGCTGCTATATATAGAAAAATATATACAGAACTTAGTGATGCGACTCTATTTACTGTTGAATAGATTTAAAAGAATAATTCATTTTGTTCGAATGAGAAGACGCTTTAGCCCGTATGGTCTCATGAAAACAAAAATGTGGAGTGTTATAACTTACGTTAGATTACTGAATATAATATATTTCAGCGGCGCAGCGGTCGGAGCTTGATTTTAAGCGGGTAGAGCTCGACCACTTGCAGCTATCAGTTACAATTTTATCGACAGTGTGCTCACAGTTCCGTAGTGCCTGCGGATCTGTACGAACAAGAGTGGCTATACAAGCAACACTCGAGCACACACGCCAACAGCTGCAGCGGAGCTGATGCAGTCACCATGGCCGAAATCATTCGCAAACAATCAATTAATAATAAAAAAGATATAAGATTTTAGTCCTCATTAACTTTTTTAGACTTTTAGTCAGTTTCACACATAGCAGTGGAGACAGAAGTAACCTAGTGTCATGACACTCCGTTCTCTACTTTCCGGCCTAATTGAAATCATTACGTGATAAGTGGTGAACCTCAACTGACCAGAGCGGAGAAAGGAAAATATTTTAAAAATATAATCATTTTCCGAATGGATATATTCCAGAACAAATCGCGTTTAGATTCAGACACTGCCCCCTGTGCTATGGCATCTTCTAAAGGAATACTTTTGCTATACTTGTAAGTCAATATATCATTGAATGCTTAGTAATGATAGTGTAAAGTCCGAATGTCAGCAGTTGCGTGGACATAATTATATGTTGCTCTTATAATTACAAATGTGAAGTACTAATAAAGTGTAACGTGGTATCAAACCGATTTTAATTTAGCTCAGTGGAAACTTTGTTTAACAAACCTGCTGTTACAGAAAGTATTAAGTTCTAATTTTGACTTGCTTTAATTTTGCATAATGTTTAGATATATGCGGTTTTCTTTATAAGTGAAAGTATATTTACTTTTTTTTCTATTTTAATAATACCGGAGGGAGAAACATACATATTTTTTTCTACACCCCATTTTCATAGCCCAATAATCGAAGCTATAACTTTATTTTGAAGTTGTTTGAGGTTTCCCTGAAATATCTTTATATCTGTAAAAATAAAATTGAACATCGTGGCGCAGTGTGTACGTGATGGTCGTAGCTTCAATTCCCACCTGGGGTAATGATGATATTTAAATTATTGTCATTTCTCCGCTATGGTGACAAGATTAAGCGCGGCGTTGAGTTACACTACTCAATACGCAATGTTTCGGATTTGAACGGAAAGTGGAGAATGGAGTATCTTGACTTCGCTAAATGAAAAAAAGCGTAAACTTAAAAAATTTTTTACAACAATAAGCTTTAATTTCATGCCAGACTCATTTTAAGCTCGCCTCTATACCTAACGCCTTACAAACATTTGATGTAGGCGCATGTTTGCTCCAGGAGTAGCTCTGTCATTTTTAGGATTTATTTCCATAGAAATATATGATGTAAAATTTTATCTTTATTAATATTTTCTTACTTATTTTTGACATTACGTGCTGAGTGGCGGAACGTAACGCCGCGCCTTGTTTTCTCCTCATATTTTTCTGTATACTCATTGGTTCAGATTTTCAAAATTATATTTTAAGAATAATCGGTTCAAGGTTTTAATACAAAGTTTTGTTTAATTATTTGTATCACTCATTATAATTACTTAAACATCACATTTCATATGTCAAAATAAATAAAACGTGTGAAAATTTCCTAGACAACAACTGGTTATGCTTTGTGTAATGGCATTCTCGTGACGTCTTAATTTCTCCGGAATTAGAACCCACAGCCATTGTTTTTATATTCAGATACTGCCTTCTGCCCTACAAAGGCATATTAGAACTATAAAGACCTAAATAATAATATAAGCATAGCACAGAAATCCATTGGACAGAGTACTCTAGAAACAAGTCAGTTTGCTCGTCAGCTAACGTTGTCTTTACCATAGCTTACGAAGTACCGCTTGTACCCTTTACGAGATATTTTGTTTATACCCAGCCCGTAAATTGTTAAGAGACGAGGTTTCAAAACATTTCCTCTTCATTTGAAATTTATTAGAAAATTTTCAAAACATATTTTGTATACGTTTTTACTAACTCTATGTAAAGCGGGATTTGAACCTGCTGCGTTCAATTTTTTATACGTTTTCTAAACATGTATTTTTCAATTTCCTAAGTGTGCCATTAACACTTTAAAAAATATCTATGTAACGTTATTTGAACATTGTGGATATAAATCTTATTCGAAAGTGAGTTATATTGACGATAAAATTTGTTTCTAGGTATATACACATTTTTTTTAGCCAATAGTTAGCGATCTTGAGGCCATCGTGGCGCAGTGAGTGAGTGGCGGGTCTGACTTTAAAAGGGATGATTGTGGCTTCGATCGCTGCTCGGGGGAATGTTTATATCATTTTCATTCTCGTGATCTAGTGTGATAAAAAGTAACATTGAGTTCCACAACTCAACAAGCAATGTCTAAAATTTGGGCAGAATGTGGATATCAATATGTCTTGACACTAGGCTTTGTTAGCTGGGTAGACCAGCTGTGAGGGATAAAGAGTGAATAGTGACACGTCAATTTGTCCATTTAAAAATAAACGAATAATCAATGTTTAAGCTTACTTATATTATAAAAAGCATGTGTGCCTTTTAGTTTTACCATAAATCTCTTTTTAGTTCTTCAGTACAGAATTTGTGGGTTTAAAATGTCTGGTGCAAATGTCGACGGCGTTTCTTTCACACGGTATCGCGTGAAACATCACTGTGAGCCCGTTTGCGTTATGAACTTAGGCGTATTATAAGCTTTTTATAACCATTTTTGCAATTCATATCAAAATGGTTTTATATTTATTCGCTGATATGTATGAATATAAATTCAAAAGTTGAATGAAATTTTATTAATAGAAAAAAAAAATCACAGAATGTTACCTAATTCAATTTTGTAAAATATTTACATACAGTACTGCTGTACTGTACTTACTAGTATTAATAATATTATTGATGTCCGACGACGTTTGTTTAATCAGACCCTATTCGGTGGGTTAAGATTTATCCATACTAATATTATAAATGCGAAAGTAACTTTGTCTGTTTATCATCATGGCCAAACCGCTGAGCCGATTCCGATAAAATTTTATATATAGAGGTACTTCTGAGTCTTGTGATGAAGGCTTTTTTCTCTAATTATTTTAGTTTTTAGAAAACAGCTATAGTTCACGGGGGCGAAACGGCGAGCAGGTCGCCAGTATTTAAATATTTTTTTTCTACCCACACATGATTTTGTTTTACTTGCCGGTTAGAATACAGGAGATGCGTGAATATTCAAAAGTTAATTAAATAAGACAGAAATAAGAAAAATCTTGCAAATACTGAGAAATACTAATATTACATCTTCATACTATTTCCCGCATTCGAGGCAGGTGGAACCTAGACCCAACATATTCCGTCCTACACTTTTCACTGTAATTCGACACATTGTTCCACGCCATGATGGAACACAACGCCGTAACTTGTTCCACCCAACCAGGAATTTGAAATAGGGAATCTCAAAATCATAGAAAACCAATATGGAAATAGGTAGTCGTTATGTCCCTGCGTCATTAGAGTTTAATATTATTTTATGTCGAAAAGCGTTTAACTTGAGCTCTTAAAAACTGTAAGTAAAAGTTGCTATTTTTCCCATCTTAAGGCTTCTAATATAGCAGTCTCTGCCTCAGGCCCGCTGTCATTTGTCCGCGTGTAGGCAAACTTTGCCTTAATGTTTTGATGTAGTATATTATATCCCCTTTTTTCCCAATGGTTTCAGTAGTGATGCGTTAGTTGTATCTTGTATATATATATTGTGTATAATTATATAAAGATATTTTTTTCATCTAAAGCATAGACGAAACGTGCCTTGTATATATATATATATATATATATATTTAGTTTACATCTTTTTACTTATTTAAAAACAATTGATATATTATTAAAGACTGGCGAATGGAAAATATTTTAAATACAATTCATATACCTACTAGTGAAAATTTAATCCACAATATTTTCTAATATTTGTAGCATAATATGCTACAAATATTAGAAAAATACGATAAACATGGTGTTGAGTTCCTCCACTCAGCACGCAATGCCTTGATTTTAGGCGGAAAGTGGAAAACGGAGTGTCTTGACACTAGGTACTTGCTAGTAACGTCGTTATGCAGTAAAAAAGCGTAAAGCTGGTTTTATATAAGAATAATATAATTAATGAATAAAAATATTTTCATATATACATCACTAGCTAAAAGTAAGGCGTGCACTTTCTTAGAGAGTGGATTTCCTTTTAATACCTCACATTTAAAGTCTTTGGCGAGCAAACGGTACATGTAGGGAATAAGCTTCAGTGTCTTTCTGTCGCTAATGTTCTACTTGTTTTTACTGAACACGGCTTAAGTTTAAGTCGTTTAGTTATGCATTCAAGTAGCAAATTTGTAGATAAGTTTGCATAACCCTTTATGAGAACGTATAAAAAATGAACGTAGCAGTAAACGAACCCGTGCCTCTACGATACCGTCCAAGCACTCCGACCGCTAAGCCATGCGTTCCACATTCGGCTACGTCGAAATTCTTATACGCTTATAGTAGCAGGTTTTTGTTGCTAACATATCTATAGATTTTTACAAATGACTGTTACCCAAAGGATTATTCTACGAATAATCGTTTGGTAAGAGAAAATATATTTTTTTACATGTTTTCTAAAAATGTTTTCTATTAAAATAGATTCACTGTATTCAAATAGTACGTTGCTATTTATAAATCATGTGATAAAAATTTAGTATTATAAAAAAATTGCCATTACGCGTTAGTTACAGAAAATAACTCAACGCGTTACGAGTATTATATCTCTTTTATATTGATAAATTAAATTACTGCTATATTTCTTGTATAGAATAGAATTCAGATATAAAAATTGACATCTATATTTATAACAAAAATTCTTGTTTCTTTATTTTGGTCGGACAAAATGCAGAATTGAGCTCCGTCACCCAAAATAACGGCCAACTCACTATTGTGAGCTTATATTTATGTTTTACTAGTGAAAATATTATACACAAATGGTCCCATAATTAAGCTTTAAAAGTCATTTATTTGTGTATTTATCTTTAAACATAATAAGTCTGAGCTACAATTGTTCGTTTATTAAACACTTTGATTTATGACTTTTCATTGTTTCAGCGACGCCTACACTCTTGGCGACCTTCGGCGTGATTACTCGAGACTATGGAATTGTATAGGTTGGTAGAGGAAAAAAAATACGTAAATGCGTAGTTTTTTTTAGAAAATCATAGTCATCTTCACGCTTTAACCCGCATAGCAGGATAGGCAGATAGAACCTATCCATTTTCCGCCCGAATTCGAGACATTGTGTGTTGAGTGGCGGAACTCAACGCCGCGCTTTGGCTTGTCACAAGAGCAGAGAAATGAAGCTTATTTAATATATAATCATTCCCGTAAGTGAAAATTGAATGAATAGGTTGTTAGAGTATAAAATGTAAAAAAACAGTCGTGTGTAATGTAATGAACTGGTAATTATATTTTTTAATATCATTGCATTTGTAATGAGATCTTTGATTTTCGCGATTACTACACATTATGAAATTAAACTATTTTTAAACGGCTTAATATTGGTATTCGAAAATATATTTTAGAAACCCGACGTTTCGAACACTTTACAGTAGTCTGTGGTCACAGGTAGACTGAGGTATTTGTCTGTCAGTTGATACAAATATTATATTAAACTACCGCCAACGATTTCTTAGTTGCCTTGCGTATTGCACCGGATTCTTGCAGAATGAGCTGACTGTATCTTGTCTCTGGTGTGATCGGATTGAGACTTTCAAGTTTTCAGTATTGGGTCCCAGGTGGTAGAAAGATTCCAACCGTCTTCTCTATTGAAATTTGGGTGTTTTTGTATTTCAATAGCCTCGCAGATTATCCTTGGGATATATCTGTTTTTCCTAGCGAGAATATGAGGTTTATCAAACCTAATGTAATGGTTGGATTTATCCGTTTATGGTTTATCCGACTTCAACACACAACTACACGGATATTCTTGATATCGGAGATGTGTTCCTTCACCCTTATACCGATGCTTCTCTTTGTTTGACTAATCTAAGATAAGCCATAGTCATAATCTAGTTTGATTTAAAAATCAATGCATTTATCCTAATGGTAAATCACGTTTCTCATTTTTGGAAAACATTAAGAAAAAGAAAAAGTATATCTAAGACTTGAAAGTGGCCATTAAAACCAGTCTTTGTGTTAGGCAATTGCGCTACTATAGCGTCAGTAAATATGTTACAGTTTTTTTTAATGAATTAATGTATGTGCAATCTTTTTCAAAAATATTTTCAGAAAACGTATAGAGGCGCGGGTTCAAAACCAGCTGTGGTCAAATTTTTATACTTTTTCTAAAAATGTTTTTTAATTTCCTAAGTATATACTTTGAAAAATGTTAAAATCATTTTACTTCTTAATTTTAAGATTCGGTACAAAATAAAAATGGCCTTATATATTTATAAGGCTATAAGCTATTTTATAATTTGTACATCCTAAAGAAATCCTGCTATCACGCAACTAGACTTAAATTCTAACAAGATAATACAAAGCTACCAGGAGACAGTCTTGCCCTCAGATTAAGAATATAATACAAATGGCATTGACACGAACCAGCCATTATCATTTTAGTTATACTGTTTGTCTATAACTTTTTTTTCAGCTTCTTGCTTTTCCCCGTTTAACAGCAGCGTGATCGAGAATCTAGTGTCAAGACACTCCGTTCTCCGCTTTCCGTCTGAAATCGACATATGGCGATGTTACATGGTAATCATTTCTTGAACCTCTATATAACCTCTTTCAATGTGAAGAGTGATTATTGAATAATACTCCTTTTCTTTTCAGTATGTATCTATTTGATATTTGAAACTCAGCGCGACATTTTGTCTTAGGTACCACAGAATATGATTTAAATATAATTCCTCCGATTGCGAATCGAATCCACAACCAATGGCAATTACAGTCAGACGCTCTGCCACTGCGCCACGACAGCCTTTTGGATACTTTTGATTAAATTGAGATGTATTTTATTATAACATTTTATTTTTGATACTAAGTCCAGTATCAGCCAACGACTTTCAAGAAATGAAAAATAAAACACTAGCGGTTAAGGAAATGTAAGAATTCTTGAGAATTTTCCTACTCTTAGTCTCCACAGCCACTCGGGGCATGCTCGAGACGTTAGTGCGTTTTAAAAGAATTAAATGCGGACTTTTTAAATCCTTTTTTTTCCATTTCGTATTTAAAAATTTACTTTACCATTGAGGGAATGCAGAAATTTGTTTAGTTTAAGTCTCTTTTTGTGTTTAACTGGGTTGTTTAAATTTATAATGATAGTGTTGAAAAACAATTTTGCAATGAGTAGTCGGGGCTAGAAGCTTTTCTTGCTTTCTTTTTATTATATTGTAACATTTTATATTCCGCTAGTATATCCGTTGATGCGTAAAATAAGCGTTGCCTTGGCAACGTGAATACCGCCTTATACGTTAGTGCACGTTGAGAAGACATAGTCTCTACCATTTTTAATATTTATTTTACTAATTTAATGTGTGCGCTTGAAGCGCTTTATTTTGAAAAAAATCGTTTTCTACAAGTTTTCTTTTATAAAATCTTTAAATTAATTCAATTTTATACTCCTTTGCCCATATAATTATCATACAAATGGTTCGAAAGCTAATATTTCATGTATTTATATACCTACTATAGCTACCTAATGGTATACTAAAATACCAAACCATGACATTGACGTATTCTAAATAGAAAGTAATATTTTGCCATAATAATATTTGATTTCGGTATTGAGTGTGATTATCACTATTCCAAAATCCTTTAAAATTCGAAATTATCTAGAATAATGATAATGGATTCGAGATTTAATCAAAGAAATCTTGATATTTGACAAAATATATTAATTTTCACGTTCTCTATCTAAGTAATTTGGTGATACAGTAAGAAAGTTAATCTAAGTTAAGTCGACATTGAGCCCCAGTAAGAGTTGCAGGAGATAGAATAAACACTAGCAAGAGAGTAGAACTAAAAAGCAAAGTAGCGTACAATCACACTCACAATCAATGTGTTATACAATATTCAGCGGATCGCATTATGCAATAGAGTGTAAGTCCCAAAATCAATATGGCGATGTCAGAGAGGTTTTCTTGGTTTTTGTCATGAATAGTTAAACAGATTTTCGTATTTGGTGTTTTTCATGAAAAAACATATTTTATACTTTTCCTTTTGTTCGTTTATATTGATAATATGTTTGTTTACAGAATGAGAACTTTAATATTTATGTTTTCTTTTTTTACAGAGTACGATATAAATGGGAATGAAAAACATTAACCGATTGAACATGAACGTATGGTTTAGCGGTCGGAGAGTTCGAGTTCCGCCACGTTCAAATCATTAAACGTTTACTAAAAAATATTTTCAAATAGAAATATTCTCAAATGCTTCGCTGTGCATTTGAAGAGTAAATGTTGAAATTCAGAGTTAATAAAATGTAAAAATAGTGCAGTGTACTGAAGGTATAAGCAAGGTACCAAGAATAAGATTCTCTCTATGTAACATGCAAAGATTTATTTTTGCTTTTTTACTACATAATGTACAAAATAATATGCCAAAATTAAAATATAGATAACTAGAGATTGACAGAAGTAGAATATAATCGTTAAAGATACAAAAAAAAAACATTCAAAAAGCGTTTAATATTGTTGTAATTAAAATTCACAAGTCGTAAAATTTTTGGGAAGGGTAATATAACACGGACCCTTAGAACAAAATCCTTAAAACTCTTATTTTTTCCCTCCTTCGAGCTTTACATAAAAATCACTTGTAATACTTTAGGAATAGCTAAAATGTTCGTAGAATTTTTTTTTATTGCAGAATCATGACAGACAGAGAAATTACTAAAGGAATAAGTCTTACCGTGCTTTCAGCATAAATATTGACCATATTTGAAAAGCATAAATATTGACCATACTGAAAGCTTTTATATTGACCATATTTATGATTTTGTTTGTTAAAATATTGCTCAATTGTAAAAAAATTCTCATCCGTAAACAATTATTTTCTGTGACCTTCCTTATGTGTACCATACCATAAGTAGTTGTTAAATTTGTACCTCCCTATTCTTTCTAAAGTAACAGTAAAAAAATGACTAGTGCGACTCTTATATGCTGTAAGTCTCAAGTCCTCTTTCAAAATACGCAAATGGTTCTAGTTGCTGTTTTCATCTCCCGAGATAAAATCTTTTGCTTTCGGACAGGATTTCTTAGAATTCTTTTCCTTGCCGCTTTCATCGCCTTTTTCATGCGAATACTACGTAGATGGCCAGATATTTATCTGTCATAAGCAGAGGAGGTTTAATTGTACCTATCAATAGCCCAGTGCCCAAACATTTGACTAATATCAAACGTATGGAGGATTTTCAAACTTGTATTTGGCACCATACCTACTTTATGCAATGCAAAGCTCAGCAATTAGGTTTTCTTTATCACCCCACTCTATTTTAGTGCCACAATATATTGACGCGAAAATATAAAAACACAATGATCATTCATATAAAAATTACATATTCTAAATTCAAAAGTAATATTTCGTTTACTTTTAATTATAACAAGCAGTATTTATGGCCAGGTTAAGTACAATAGATGCTATGTTCATTTATATCTAGGAACATTCAGAACCTTCC
Source organism: Podotricha telesiphe (assembly GCA_038994665.1). Lineage (NCBI taxonomy): Eukaryota > Metazoa > Arthropoda > Insecta > Lepidoptera > Nymphalidae > Podotricha > Podotricha telesiphe. The sequence goes on from JAOYRR010000573.1 coordinate 17,045, forward strand.
AATTATCAGTGAAACTTCGTTAAAATTCTGAACGTGTCACCAAGATTTCTAACAAAAACTTTAATACCCCTTAGCTCGCCCCCCACGTCGATCGACCCCTGACAGTGCACCATAAATATCCATCGCAGGCAGACTTTGATTTCCCTTGTGACGTCACACGAGCTCCCAAATTGGCTAAAACCTTGGCTTTGGAGTTTTTGCTTTTTGGGTCAAGGTTAAGTTTTTGATATGGTTTTCAAAGTTAGATTTCTGTCTGTTAGTTGCCTACAATTATTTATTATTTTAGAAATATGTAAATTTATGACAATAATAGAAAAAAAAACTTGACATTACGTTGAAGCAATAATGATCAGAAATTTTATTTACGTTTTATTTAGAATAGACTAAAAATATATAACTATATATAACTATATATTTTTAGTATATATAACCAAAAAACGATGTAAGTATTTTTTCGTATATGAAGGCAAAATCAAAAATTTTACCATCGAAAGCCTTTGAATAAGATTTTTACTAAAAAAGACTTATTAGGAAATGCTAACAACAAATATAAGTTGTAATAAGCGTATAAGAATTTCGACGTAGCTAGATGTAGAACGCATGGCTTAGCGGTCAGAGCACTTGGACGGTTTTCAAGAGGCACGGGTTCAAATGCCGGTGCGTTAAAATTTTTATACGCTTTTTAAATATGGCGTTTTCAATTTCCTAAGTGTGCGAATAACACTTTAAAAAATGTTAAGAAAAGATTTTTTATGGTTTTTTATACTGCACTTGGTTCTTTATACATGTTTAGATAAAAAGATAGGGCATACTTTGTTTTCTTTTTATTTTTATCTTTCCATATGATCTTTTAATCTAACAAGAACAATCTTTGTGTCTACTAGTCTTTGTAGTAACCTACTTTCGACAGACGACTTTGTTTATTTTATAAGATAATATACAATTTTTAGTTAAGTATCGAAATTTTATTTACAAAATTTTATTATCCAAATAAAAATGTTGTAAAATCATTATACAACTTCAATATGTTTTATTGTCTACATATGTAACGTATTTGGATATTGGACAGAGAGAAAATAAATTACTCCGTTTATTTTGATATATATATATCTGTTTTATATATATATATATACTAGGTCGCAACCAAGCATACAATATCTAGGAAATAAAAGGCTCGTCAACAACAATTTGCCTAGATACATCAAGGAAAACAGCATCATGCTATTTCAAATAAAGCAGAGAGAACCTACAGACAGACAGAGAGACATTTTATCTTATAAGATTAAAAAAATAAAAAAATGTAATCATTATTCGAAATCAGAGTGGTCACGTTTACTGTCTCATTGCAACTCCATCTTCGTATGGCATATGAACCTACAAACACCGTGCTCAGTCCGCGACTCGTCCTTATTTACATACATATATAAACATCTGTAAATTACATATTGACATACGACGTTCTAAACAAGGAAAAACAATAAATTCCACAGTATCCAGCAGACTTAATCAACATCGCTAAATGTTAACTCAAGACTTGCAAAACTTAATTAGAAAGTTGAGAGCACAACTGTAACTTAAACGCAAGCTTAATTATCATCATATAGCTTGAATATGAGATAAATGGTGAAGGAAAAATTTCGTAATGTAAGGAAAAATAATAATTTTGCCACCTTTCAAGCGCATTTGGGCGTGGAGTGTGACTGATGGTGACGGGTTCAATTCCCGGGAAAGGTGGAGAACGAAGTTATCACTAGGTTATCTTTGTCGACCTTGCTATGCGGGAAGCTGAAAAGCACTGTAATATTTTGTCATTCTTTTTTGCCATTAAGGTACATTAGTAAAAATTACACATGAGATTTTTTGTTATTTCAAAAAATATAATAAAAACATTTTAAAATACTAAAAGAGTTACCTATAATAAGTAATCAATTTGTCAAACAATCAACGAGTAATGTCAATCTGATCTGACGTGTCATTTGACAAAACAACAGCGCGGTGGCGATAAAAGCCCCGCATCCGCTTCCGGCCACACAAGACGTTCGTTAAGTACGTATTGTATTTTATTTTTGTATATAGCATATTAAGCTTTAGTTTCAATATTCAATACTTTGTTAACATATCACACACAGATAGAATGCTATGAAGTCGATAGGGACCCATTACACGATTTCTAGATATATTTTCTGTATACGGTACAAATATTTCGTTTTGGATGCGTACTAAAAAAAGATTGTTTGTCAAAATCGTTGGTATTCGACAAAACATTCCTTGGATTGCCATTGCCCATTGCAGTGCTTAGTGATCTGTAAAATAGGTATTACAGGTGTTATTATATTTTGAGAGACTGGCGTCCAGCCTCTCGAACTAGCTATTTTACTGTCTGCCATTGGCCGACACATTTTGTGAAATATTTATTAACACCAAGCACTGTAATAAGAAATAAAGATTATTATTATTATTCCACATACTAGAGTTTATATAATCCATATATAGGTGTTTTCAGAATCTGATCAAACAAATTGGCAAACTGTGGCCTTAACTTTGACAAGCTTTTAATGCCTACATGATTGAAGGTTTCAAAAATATGGCTATATCACTGTTCATTTTATTTTAGAGTGATTTAACAACTATTGACAATTTAATATAAGAGTTAAAGAATTAAATTGCCGTTTCATAAATAATTTCCTTTTTTTTATTTTAAAATATATTTATTTAATTATTATTATATTATTTACATTGGTGATTGACCGAAACTGCAGTGAATTATACCATGATGTGAACACTATACAGTTATCATTGCCTTTCTTTGGGTAAGCTTTGACTTAGGAAATTGCTTTGAAGTTTGACCTGGGTTCAGCCACTGCGTTTTGGCCTGTCGATTGTCGTATACAAGGAATTTCTCATCACATGCCACAAATTGGTCCAAAATTTCTTAATTACTTTATCGATTAAAAATGCGTGGTGCTCTATGCAGAACTGACAAATGTCGAAGCATCAATTTTTCAACTTCTGTAATTTTACTGGTTTGTTGCAAATATGACAATATTATGGGTATACCATGGTGGTGACATAATAATGGGCCGCTAATTCCATGGTACCTTGGTACTAATCGGATTCCTCATTATTTATCTTAGTCGTAGAAGACCCGCTGTCATCTTCGTGGTTGTATTTCTCAAGTCTAAATTGCCACTACAAAAGCGTCTACACCCAAAACGCACGGTGCCTTCGTAAGGCGTATCCAAATACAGCATCTTCACTTTTAAAAGTAAATTTAAAAACATTTAGTGTTATTTTTTATGTTTAAATGTTAAAAAAAAATTACTCTGAATGTAGTCCCATACAGGTTTTACTTTCATTTAAAACAAAACTATAGTAGGTTAAAACGGAACTTTTAAATGTAAGCCCCTAACATTTTGAAACTAACGTTTATAGGCAACATCATGTTTATATCATATAATAATATCGTATAACGTTTTTTATGTAATATTTCAGAAATTGAAATTTAATTGTATTAAAAAAGTTATTTCAAATTATACATAGCACGTGTATCGCGTAACAATCGCGGTGTGTACCGACTTTATCCTCATTTGATTGTGTGGACGTGCCGACGTGACGGCGAGGTGTGATTTTTATTTACATGCGAAAATTTTATTATGAAAATTTCTTAGTTATTCGCATAATAAGTACTGAAAATAAGACTTTCGAAAGCCATCGTAGTGATGATGTCAAATGTCTAAATACGCAACGGTTGTGAGTCTGATTTTCAATTGGAAGAATACGTTTCTCGAGTCTGGTTGGGTAAAGTGTGATAATGGGTTTGGTAAACCTAACTAGTGATATTTCTAAATTGGTGGAAATTTTAAATACTTATCTAGTGATATTTCTAAATTGGTGGCAATTTTAATAAGCCAAGTAATGTGTCACTGAGGTCTCTGTCTTATTTCATGATGAAAATCGGAGATGATAATATATCCAAGATGATTATTTGCGTTTATATTTAAATATATCTATATATAACTTCATCCTCCATACTCTGTAGTTTTCACTAATTTGCCGTTGTTAAAATAACAAAAGATGCATAAGTGTTAAAATAAATAAAAGTGAAGTTAAAATGTAAAGTAAAACTAAATTTATTTTTTAAGTTTACATTTTTAAGCGTCCGCTTTAAAAATATATATCATATTTTCCAGGACACAAATTGAGATTTAGCTGATCGAAAATCGGAATTCTCCGGCGTGACAGCGAGGTGATTTATTGCGTTGCTGATAATAACGTTATCATGACCATCTTGGAATCTAGAACATAATGGAACATGGTCCTTTGAGCCAGATAGCGGTTAATGTTACCTGGGGCTTGTAATTTTTAATGAAAAATACACTTTTTTATATTTTCTAAATTATAAAGATATGGCATTATTTTTTGCTCTCTCATGAATTTGTCTCATTTTTGGATTTGGATCAGAATTCAGTGCTGTCACTTTGGGGTACTCCACCTTTTAGGAGACATTGCGTGTCGGTTGGACTCAACATAACCGAGGAGTAGTTATCTGAAGGTTCATGCTATATATACACAAAGATATAATATAAGGGTTATGGGTAGGTATACTTTATATATATATAGGTTTTAAATAAATTGGCTGTATTGCTTATGAATTTCATATTTTAGAATATGAAGTAGATTTGAGAAAGAGCACAGAAAATACTGATAATATTTAAAGATTAGTAAAATAATATATTGTTAGTTCAACATACTGCGCAAAACTTAATGCGCAAAAGAATAAATTTGAAGTTTAAAATGTACATATACGTAAATTGTTACCCTTAGTATAATATAAATTTACAACCATCAATCAGATATTATATTATAGCATACCCCCTGATGTACTAATTAAAAAAATACTTTGACTAAAAAAACAGACTTATTTACAAATACCTATTTAGCTATAAGTTATATTAATAATATACAAAAAATAACTAAGTATGAGCTTAGCTTATATTTATGTAAATCCTGTGGCCCTGATGTGTTGTACATACCTACTCGTATTGTACATAAATAAATAAGCTTTGAAACTGATATCGATGATTGATTGGGCAAGGACCCCATGGGTCTGTGTGAACACGTTAGTTTTCGTGTAATGGACCAAATATTCTATTCAGCTATTCAACACGCGTCATTGGCTTGAGGTGCGGGTTAAACGGGGATGATTTTGATCGATAGGTCACCAGACTGATTTTGCTTAACAGTGTATTATCGTTCTTTATTGAAGATTGACTATCGGTAATATTAGCGCTGATATAGAGATAGGGTAAGCTAAGTAATGTAAGTTGTGCAGAGCTTTGCTCAAAAGTTTTGAGAAGACTTGCGTGTCTGGTATTTCAGTGTATTTTATACTAATTTATTAGACAAGCCCTTATAAAATTATAGTATAGATATAAAATACGATAGAATGTTAAAAATAAAATACACATTGCTTTATTTTCTTTATAGCAATATAATAATCGATACAAACAAAATATCTCACTTTATAATTTCAAAAGATTTAGCAGTCTTTTAACTAATTACGTGAGGAAGTAAACGAAATGAGTTGTCAGTAGGTAAATATTTATCAAATACTTGAAAAGTGTTAATGTATTAGAACATGGCTTTGTGCATCCACCGTGAACTAACACCGTCAAAGACAATGGAGGGTTCGAAACAAACTACTGAGGCCTGTTGACTGAAGACGGAATCCAAGGGGCCCGAATTCAATAAAGATGTTAGGATTATCTTTGTAAATTCTTAATTTAGCTTAATTGAGTTTGAAAGAAATGCAAGAGATAGAGTTACGATTTGGATTTTTTTGGCTTTAAGTTCGTCTCATATCTATGATTAATCATAAAGTTTAAATAGCAACCGTTACTGTTCCGGTAATGGTGGCTTCAAATTTCGAATAAAGAAATATTATTTGAAAGTCAGTGAACTGTTTAAATTAATTTACGTAAATATATAAAAATAGTATCAGATGTATTCTATTTGTTAGTACATTAATAAAATAGAAATATCGCTTCAAAAACATTTATTAAAAATATTTTAAGAACAAAAATCTAAAGTAAACTTTTCATAAAAATCATTTTGTAATATTTGCAACCACTTCAATTATTTTATACTACATCTCTTCACTATACTACTAATGTAGATTTTTTTATCATTCAATTTTTTTAACAAGAAATTCTTTTTTCTGTGGTTTACATATAAATCAAAATATTATAATCTACAAAAAAAATACTTTATTATTATAAAGAGCTAGGTATTTATTTCTGATATTATTATTCTGTGTACTCTACAAAATAGAGTAGAAATTTATCTTAGGGATACGACCTTGGCTCCCTCGGCGTATTTTAAATAAACAAACGTCTGAGTCAACGTCTTTATCGCTTTTTGTGTTAAACTCGTATGGAATTTGTCTAATGCTTAGAATGGAAATGTAGCTCTACATTTTAGTTACTACTATTTGTATTCTTTGAGTTATACTTTAGCAGAGCTTTTAGAAATTTCACAAAACTATAATTGTGGGCTTAATTCCTAAGTTGTAGAAGTGCTTTTATTTTTAATATTTATTTTAAACAAAATTGTGACAAATATTTAAAGCAGTTTATTATCTATAACGAGTATTCTCTGCCTACCTCCAGTATAATGTTTAAAAAGTACGTGAAAAATGGAAAAAAATAGAATAAAATCAGTTTAAATATCTCTACTTTATAGCAATAATATCGTATCGTAATTTTATAGAGTTAAATAAACTACTTAATTTTTATTGTGAATTTACGCATGACAATTTTAATCAATTTTCAATTTTTATTGATTAATTTTGAATAATTTCTATAAATATAATCACAAAACTTTACCATTATGTACAGTATGAAAAATTTTGCTTTTTATTCGTTTTCGGTTTGAACTCTTTTTAATCGAAGCTCGTTAAGCGATGACTGGCTTTTCCCTTTGGGATTTATCTGTTGGTTTCAGTAGATTTATTTTTGTTGTATCTAAATATTTGAGTTATGTTCATTCTATATTTTTTAATGTCAATTCAAATTCAAAAATTTTGTATTCATTATTGCTTGTAAAACTACACTCTACCAACTTTCATACGCACATACTACTTTATCTAAACGATTTCGGAAGATTACATCGTATATCTTTCTATGTGGGTTTTTAATTTTAAAATGAAATTTAATATGCAAATATGGAATTTTTTTTTGAGACCCTCATGGCGCAGTGGGACAGTGTCTCATTGTAAGCGCGATTGGTTGTGGGTTTAACTTTCGGAAGAATGATTATTTTTAAAATACATTTATTTATTTGCTCTGATATCTAAGACAAAACGCTGCGTAGAGTTCCTATGGGAAAACATAAAGCTTTTGGAATATGTTTTTATTTTTAAATGTATAAATTATATTACATACTAGGTTACTTAATTTGTAATAAATAAACTTATTCTAAACTATAAAATATTCTAAATAATATTTTAAATTATATATTATTTGTAGATTCACTCGTCATACAGCGCTACACAAGCTATATAATTTAAATAAGTTCCTATATTAGTCATACTTATATCAAATTCTGGTTAATTTTAATATATTATCAATTTCTAACCATCCTTAAGTCATTCGCATCCCAATTACGCATGCTTCGTTGAACAACAACCCTTTCCAAATAAATATCTTTAATTAAAACTCTCACCTATTGGTTTTCATTTGTACAATGAGATGTCTTTATGCCTTTTAAAACTCTTATTATCAGCTAGCTGAAGCCTATACGCGTATATTTTAATCAAATTATTTTTTCATGAATGCGAATGCCGCTGTAATAATGTTCGCGAAAATACATTTTCGGTACGATTTTTATTAATTTATTGTTGCCTACGAAAAATATCATTTTTACCTGTAATCTGAAGGTAATGGTAATATATTGAAATTTTAATTTTATTGCAAAGGAATTGTTTTTTTGCAATATTACTATAATACTGCTACTAAATTGTAGTTGTTCTTTGGTTCTTTGAATAATCTTTATTCTTAGCAATACTTAGTAAGTTAGTAGTTCTTTTTTAGTTGTTATATAGCTTTTAGTTTAATATCAAAGTTTAAGCTTTCAGTATTATCAAATATTCTTTTGTAATACAATTATACTAGTTACAGAGGTAGTAGAAAACAGTTTTGTATATTATTTTATACAATTTTATTCCAAATAATTTGTTTTTCTTAAATATTTCTATAAAATATGGTTTAGATAAGCGGTGATTGATGTTTTTTTTTCGCTTATTAAAATTAGATATACAATGTACAAAATGTAGTTCGTAAATGGCATAGAAATATTAAAAAAATTGCCGTCAGATAAAGCCCAGCGCTTCCTTAGTATTAATGAACGCACAATATTTGTGTGTGAGGCTAAATGAAGACCGAAGTAATGTGTCATGACTTTCTACGATTTTCTGGCAAAATGTTAAAGATATATTACAAATAGATCCAACAATTATATTCCTCATCTCATAACTTCTTATATGAAAAATATTAAAAAATATCCTATCTAAAGTTCTCTACATAGAGACAGGATAGCAGTTCTCATCCATTCAGAGATAGCCAACGGCAAAAAACTATTTTAACCGACGAATATCTATGACACTCAATAAGAAATCGCGTGCTCAGTAAGAAAAACTTATGAAATTGGAACCGAGACATTCTTCGCACCTGCTTAGCGTCGAACTTCAAATACACTTATTTTTTATAAGACCTCTGTCTTCCATATAAATTGCTTAACTTGAAACATGCCCTGGCTTTGTGTGCACGGAAATATTAGACTGACTGGATTGGTCTGACATAAAGCAATGATAGTTCGTTTAAGCTCTGTTGAGAGGAATATTTTTATGCAGAATAAGGCAAAAGCCTTATTATTTGGAGGAACCGAAATTGATAGTACAGTGATGAGAAAATGTTTTACGATAAACAAAGAATTTCTTTATCTTTCTTTCAGTGTATTTTATAAGTAAAAAGAAAATAATATTTAATATTAACAAAAAATCACGCTTCATTATGTTTCTTCCTGCATATGAGGGCATTTTAGCAGAATTGTTACATTTAGCGTTGAGTGGCTTTAACTAAACGCCGCACTTTGTATAATTCATATGTCTATTAAATCTTTGAATAACAATGCATATTAGCCAATAAAATAAAAAAAAACTAAATGATAAAGAAAGCTATAAATCACAGGCAAAATAAACACAATCAAAAAAGACCCATCACTTTTTTACAAATGTTTTATCTGACTATTTTGCTCTTTTTCGAACACCTAAATTTTTTCATTGGGAAAGTGCAGTGTGGCCTCAGGGCCGAAGTTGAAATAACTACGATGACCATTAAAGTACGTTCACATGGTATATTGATAACGAAGTACAAAGTCAATTTTTTATGTATTTCATATTTGCATTTGTATTTATATTTTATTTATTTTTTTGTAAAATGAAACTAACTCAAAAACAAGATTATTAGAAAGTGTTTGTCAATGTCTTATATTCTTTAAACGTCAATTCAAATGTCAGAGCTTTCGTGTATATTTTTATGATGAGGAAAAAATAGTTAAAAGTTAACAAAAATAAAAGAAACTCAAAACTTACTTTTTTATTGAATTATTTATTTATGTCAATTAAGTAGCAAGTATTTTTTCATATTTAGACACTTTTTTGTATTAATAAGTGCATGATTATACACACAACGGTTGTAACCCCACTTATCAACGATGCCTCCTCACCTAGCACAGAAATTATTTTAAATAATCAAAATCAAAATATTGTTTTATTTATATAGTCACTTACATAAAAATATCAGTATTGTCAGTCCTATAAAAGGCTATCATCGTCTCGGAATGCAGTTCTGCTAAGAAGAACCGGCGTAAAACTCTCGTGTTGTGTTTGAGTTGCTTTTAATAGACAATGAAATGATTTTTATAATTTTTAAAGTATTATTGACACACTTATTACTTATTTTTATACAGAAAGAATTAAGTGACAAATCGCTGTTAACCACGAAGTTCTTTTTAACTTTAAAAATATTACATCCTCATGGTCTGAAAGTGCCCTTACTTCGTCGCAATCCAACAATGCCGTGACATCGCCCCGAGCTATCGACCTACAGAATAACGTTTTGACTGTTTGACGATACGAGTATGTATATATTTATTGTTCCGATATGAAAATTTTAACTCAAAAATGCCTTGTCGTTAAATTATTTATATTTCTTTTATTCGTTCAAAAGAATATGTTTTTACATTGTAATTTTTTTTTATTGTTATTTTATATAATATCTATTATATATAATTATTTTATATTCTAATACTCTAATATTAATTATTTTATATATATATCCTTTGTAGGAAAATAAATAATTTAATCTGTGACGCCATATGACCATTGTGGTGTAGGCGGACAGCGTCTGAAAGTAAACGCTACTGAATGTGGATTCGAATCCCAATCGGTAGAATAATTATAAATTACTTATTTTCATTTCTTCGCTCTGATATCGAAGAGAAAGCGCGGTGTTGAGTTCCGCCACTCTAAAAGTGTGGTGAAATACAAGTGGAAAATGGAATGTCTTAATTAAGTTTTGTTAACATTATTTTTAAAGTTTTATTCCCACACTAAGGAAATTGAAAAAGACGAATGAACGCAGCGGGATTTGAAACCTCTTGACAACCATTCAAGAACTTGAACGGTTTTCAAGAGGCGCGTTCAAATTTTTATACGTTTTCTAAATATGTCTTGATTAGGTTATCTCTTAATACCCTGCTATGTTAGAAAAATGTGAATGGTGTTAGGGGTGTAAATCTCAATCGGTAAAAAGGTATTTTAAAAAAAAATCCAAGTGCAATATTTTATATATAATTTTTTTTTTATTGCCATCTAACATTCCCTATCCTAGAATACAGAGAAAATAAAGAACAGAGAGAGAACAATGCTTTGACAGTATAGACAACATTGCTGTAATATGCAAAAGTTCAAAATTCAATTTGCAGGTTATTTCATTTAAGCGTAAAGTAAATATCTTAGATATAAAATAAATGAGCGGAAAGCGGAAAACAGAGTGACTTAACCCTATATTCGTCTTTATACATATATCATAAGTTTAATTTGCTGCATAGTTACTGAATATAGTACTGAACTCGCCGATGTACTCATTAATCGTCGTTTCCAGTTAAGTTTCCTCCAAATCTCTGTGACCTTTTCAACCACATCTTGAACACTGGAACGATGGCATGTCATTTGTGGCGGTTATAGGATCATGAGCCACACCATGAAGCTCTTCTCTATCTCTATCTTTGCTAATAGTCAACCAATCTGTTCCTGCATTGGCAGTAGCCGAAACAAAATTGGGCTGAGCTGTCCTATCATCAAACAGTATATCAGAATGTGTTGTCTGTACTATTATAGTATATTTAAATGAAAAAAAACAATCAAATTCAGAATATCCTTTATTAAAATAGACTTAAGTAAGGACTTTTGATCGTCGAATGAACATAAGGCTACCAACAGCTCAGAAGGCAGTTCTGCTGAGAAGAGCCGGTGAGAAACTCTACATTTGCTTTTTTTATCTGTTATCTGATAAACTTAAACGAAGACGAATTAAAAATTAAGTCATTATTATCACATCATCCATCACTGAGCGTAAAGTCCAATAGTACGTATGGTATTATTTATAATTTGTCGCACACTCACCCTCCTCTATAAATTACGCGACGACACGATCAATCAAGTCGAGACTGTTTTAAATAACGACTTTGAATTAGGCACGTCATTAAATATTATTTTATACTAGCTGTGCCCGCTGCGTCGTCCGCGTGAAATTGTCAAATAAAAATAAGTAGGTTTAAGTTACTCCCTATTACATCAGCTACGTGCCAGTAAAAGTCCCGTCGAAATCTATCTAGCCATTCCAGTGATTTAACCGAAACAGACAGACAAAGATTGTCAAACATCCTATTTTGGTATGTGTTCCGTGTGTACATACATATGCATTTAGAAAGTGGTTATTTTAATATTACAAACAGACACTTTAGTTTTATTTATTTGTATAGATTTTAAAATGTTATTAGCACACTAATATGCAGTGTATTCAGTTTCCGCCGAATTCGAAACTTTGCGTGTTGAGTGGCGAAACTTAACGCCGCGCTTTGAGAAATGTAAATAACATATAATATAACTCTTAATTGGACTAATGTTTTTAATTATATTACTATATACATAAATACTTACTGTATTTCAAAAGATAAAAGTCCTTAAACATCCACAAAATTACCTGAAAAGCAAGAAAAGAAGAACATTAGAAAAAGAACTAATGCATTGACCTAACGTAAAGTGAACGAACAAACAAACGGCCTATTCCGGTAGCAAAAAGAAAAACAATAAATTTTGTTAAGACGCCGGTAAAAACTAAAACACTAAATGTAAAGCTTGCTACTCACGAGCTTTTTGGCCGTAAAAGGTCAAACATTAAATATATTTTACCAGAGTGATCTATTTTAACGAGAGAACTTATAGTGAACGTGTTAGTGTCATAACTCTCTGTTTATAACTTAATAAGTAAAACCAAGAATTGAAATTATTTTCAATTTCTCCCCTCTGGCGTAAAGACAAAGCAAGGCATTGATTTCCGCCAACGTAATTTCTCGAACTCGGGCGGAAATTGGAGAACAGAGTGTCTTGACACTAGGTTATTTCTGACTAGCGTACTCCGGGAAAATGTTGTCATAAGTTTGTATTAAATCTATTTTATGGATTTTTAACTAACTTCGAAAGAATGAAATTAATTTTTTAATCGTGATTATTTCGTGGAGGAATCGAATATCAATTATATATCGATTCCCCCGAGTGGGATTCAAACCCACAGACAATCGTATTTACAGTCAGACACTGTCCCACTGCGCCCCGAAGGTTTCGATTCACATCGTGTTTGAACCCGAAACCACTGCCACTACAAAAAACGTATTTAACCAAAAAATCTTACACTTTACCTATAGCATAGTTTATCTAAAAAGTATAATGCAAGTACTCCATTGAATAGCGGCTCTCTAATTAACCTTCGTTCCGAAACTCATAAATCGAGCAAAACTGTACATTCCTCTTCGTTACGGGGCCATTTTTTTCGTAAATCTGTACTGCTGTCTTTAATTTATTATCTTTGCCTAGAATTTTAGTTTTATTTTCTTATTACGGTATTGATAAAATAGTTGGACGCCACCGTGGCGAAGTGGGATGTCATCTGACGCGATTCGCGATTGATTGTGTGGATTCGATTTCCTCTTTATTCCACAAGTTTCAAATTCAGGCATAAATTGGAGAACGGGGTGTTTCGACACTGGGTACTTCAAGCTACCCTGCAATTTGGGAAAAACGGTGAGGCAAAATAAATAGTTTGCTTTGAACGGCTTGACATTGAGACTCTGGTTCTTAATAACCGGTCATTTAATAAAACTTGAGTCTTATGTGTTGGTCACACAACGCCGTAAGAATTTTTAGAAAAATCCATATGATATATATTCAATTTATAAAAAACTATCGTACATACGGTTATATATAAATTTGTTTAAATTGACACACATATTGCTAAAACAATGCATATTTTACACATCGACAGGGCCACTAGTTCTTTTAATATAAACTATAAGCAATATTAATGCTAATATTATATCTGTCTCTCTGTGACGTTATTACGGCGACCCGCTAAAACGATTGTGATGAAATTTTATATATAGATACTACAGAGTCTTGGGATAAACATAGGTAACGTTTTTCTCTTCTTTCTTATTTTAACGGAAAATTCATTGTTTTACGGTAAAGGCAGCCGAAAATAAGAAACGGCTATAGTCAACGCGGGCATAACTGCGAGCGGGTCGCTATTTAAAATATAAAGACTAGCATATACTTCTCCCATAAGAACCCATAACCCTCAAACAACTGTTAGATCCTAGCGTCCGCAATTATGTTCATTATACACATATTACATTATTTCATAACAAAAACAAAAGATACTGTTACTTCTTACCGCAACCCCAACGGGTGCAATCAAGGACATCGCTTTCGTTTGCTAGGCGTCTTCACGACCAATTAGCCTCGACATCGCGCCGCATAAATTGTTTCAAACGACTCTTATATAGCCCGTGTTGCTTAAATGGAGATGAAAGTAACGTTTATATTTTTATTAAAGTAATTGTTCCCTGAAATTTCAAATAGGGCTTACTACATTACAGCTAAGAAAGACAAAGTCCGAACCCAACATGCAATTTTCTTTTCTAGCATTCATGGAGGATCAAGTTCTGAATCAATACTTGTGAAATATTTTGTTTTGAATTCTAGACATTGTGGGTTAAAAATAGCAAAACTTATTTCTTTGCTTCTTTTTTTTTCTCCGCTTCGCTTAGCTTTTTTAGAAAAGCAGAAAAAAAAATGTAGAGTGTAGATTGAACTCACAGCCATCACGCTTATAATCAGATGCTGTCTCACTGCGCCACAAGGGCAATATATTACCTATTCTAAACAACTATTCCAAGTATCAACGTTTCAACGTTGATATTTGTTGGAATACAACGTTGAAACGTTGATATTTGTTTTAATAGCTTGATAAGTCACACGTTTCTCTCACAAAGCTGCATTATAGTCATATCATGATTCAACTAACAATATGAATAAAACACAAAACGGAGCACAAATGAGCGCGAAGTGCAACTTTGCTACCGAGTTCTATATAACTAATTGAATGCAGCTAGAATCTTAATCGCCTAACATATCATGTATGGTTGCGGATACTGCATCTTCGCCATGGTTAAGAATTAGAAATTAGATTGCGGTTGGCAAATTTGACTATTCTTTTCTAATTTTTACATATTTACTTAATTCTATGGAATGGTGAGTTACTGAGTAACGTAGTGACAAGTCACTGTTTTTTCGTGTATATATATATATATTAGAGCTTGCCAGCCAATAAAGCCCAATGGCTTTTTGATTAACAAAAGAAATGCTTAACTTTTAAAGAGTGGACCAAGTTTGATCATTTTGTTTTTTTAACATATATTATAGTCCTAAGGTTAGATAGATAGGGGTTGGTTAAAAATTTAAGGTTACTTAATTGAATGTAAGGTAAGTTAATTGAATGGAAATATAGAAACGAGCATGAATATAACCTGAACAAAGTGAGTTAAACCAACACTATAGTACTATACAACTATACCCTCTTTGATTCCTATTTTATGTACGAATAGTATTAATAATGATGCATGGCTTATTCTTGTGAGACACGTCATAGGGTTCGCTTTCCCCGTTCTATACGCAATGAAGTTTGGCAGAGAGACTGTATTCTCACAGGGTGTCCCAGCACGAGCTACTCACTTATTACACTGATATGAAAATATGAAATAATAAATAATGAAAATAAAATAATTAATAAATTATGTCCACTTCAGCCAAACGATCATTCTCAACTAACACACTCTTATTTAGTTAAAATAATTATTTCCAGATTTAAGATTTTTTCACAGCGTTTGGCGTTGAGGGTTCAATCCCGATTCAGAGGAATGGTTATATTTAAATTATTTTCATTTCCGATACTAATAAGTGGCGTCGATTTCCGCCACTCAACACACAATGTATCGAATTCAGACGGACAGTAGAACAGAGTGTACTGACACTAGTTTTTCTCTGACTAAATCGATATGCAGAAAATGCGTAATTAATTTATTTTTAAATTATTATATTTTATAAAGTTACATTTCAAAGATATCATGAATGCAAAGACATCATAATCTCGCGATCTCTACATCCGGTGGTTTGTATGGAAATTGGATGCATTATCAAATTAGCGTACTACTAGTGTTAATTATTATGTACATAATAATGTGTTATGTACAATGTGTCTGAACGTGATTAATTAACTATATCAGTGTGTTTACTAATGTAGGTATATAATATTAAAAGAATTTAAGTGATATTTGTAATATGGTAGAGGCTGAAAAAGCGATACTTATGGGTTTCACTCGGGGCAATGACAATGTTTAGATTATTACCGGTCGATAAAATGCAGAGTTTAGTTCCACCGCTTAGTGTTTCAGTTTAAAAGTAGAAAAAGAAAAATAACAGTGTATTAGTTACATATAAATAAAATATATATGAAGGGAAAACTTTCTATTGTTTTTGTAAAAAATAAGAAAATTGATGAGTGTGAAAGTTATAAGTGTGAAGAAGTATAAAAATCTAAAATTTTAAAATAATGCATTAGAAATATATTAAATTATTAAAATAAATATTACACACACTGCCATGTGTTTGACATAGATACATTTCTATATAGTATATAAGTGACATACGGTGGCATAAGGCAACGAGTATTTTATTCGTCCACGGGGCTTGAGATATATGGATAGTAAATTATCAATATGAACAGAAAGGGATCCTTCAAAAAAATGTATTTTTAGTCCCCACAGAATGTATACAAATCAATAAAATTGGAGTGTCTGTCAGTACTATTAATTAATATAACAGCTTTTTAGTATATACATTTGTATGTATTCGAATGCAAAATGCAAATAAGTAGTAACATAGGCTATTTTTATTTCAGAATTCCACTCGGGCGAAGTCGGGGTCTTAGCTAGTAAAATATAATAAAGTAAAACTATTAAAAAACTGAGAATATATAGTAAAATGAGGGTAAGTTAAATAGAATTGCAAATATTCTAGAAATAATATTATAACAATTTTAATGTAGAACGCTAAAATTAAAATAATATTTGCAGAATGCCTTGCAACTTAAGAAAGATACCAGAAAAATTGCTTATTTCAATTGTTATGCGTTGTAGCTGATTTTTTTTTTCACATTCAGCCATCTTTTTACGAGGTAGAGAAAAGGAATATTGATACATCTCTCTTTATTCCCTTTTTTAAAACATTTTGTGCTGGGGTACAAAACTCAAAGCCATAATTTACATATACAAACTCCACAAACACCATTGGCGCCTTAATATATATATATATATATTAAGGCAAATTGTTGTCCCATTGTCTGTAAAGTGTTGGCTAAGGATAATAGGAATGGAAGGGTAAGATAATATATGAAAAACGTTTTCTAAAAATGTTCTTTATATCCTAAATGTGTTAATAATACTTTAAAACGTTTAAATAAGATGCCAATACTTGAAAAAAATGATAAAGACATTTTCAATTTCCTAAATGCGAATAACACTTTAAAAAATGTAAAAAAAACTGATATTGATCATTTTTTAGGCGACAATATATTTACCGGAAGTGATTTATAATGGGCGGACTATGGAGAGCGGAATGTTTTATATCAGAGATATGTACAAATTTAAAAAGATATCCTTTAATGAAAAATTAAATTGCTTAATACAAAAATACTATTTAGGCCAGTTTTTTTGTAAACGTGAGGGTTGTTTGCGATCCTCACATGATATAATGTTTTTTTTATGACAAGACAAAATGCAGCGTAAAGTTTCGCTATTCAACATTACTAATCTAAGTCTTCCGTTAGGGCAAAAACCAGAGAACGGGTTGTCTAGACACTTGTTTTTTTCTGCTATACGAAATAAAATGAAGAAACTTTAAATCATATTCCATTACATAATATATATATTTTGCCCAGTAAAGTCTTGATATTACTTCGAACAAGTTATATATGATCTCATTCATATATGAACGATATTGATTCCTTTATTAATCCCCAGAATTTAGGGGCGGTTCGCTAATTTCCTTGAGACCATCCATCGCGTATTATATTTTTCTTTCTTTGTGACATTTAATCAAGTTATTATGAATGGGAAATGTTATGATATAACGCACACATGTGGTAGAGTTGATGGGTTTCGTTGTAGATGGAGTTAATATTGATTAGCGAAGGTCTTTGTTGGGTTATTTTTTTAATATAAAAATATACACGAATCATCTGGTACAATTATATATATATATATTTCTTGCTACCTAACACTTTCCCTACATAGCATGGCAGTCAGAGAAAACAATAGTGTCAAATCAAGACACTCTGTGCAAAATTGAGACATTGTGTGTTAAGTGGCAGAACACAATGCCGAGCTTTGTGTTACCAGAGCGGACACATTAAAATAATTTAAAAATAATCATCCAACTTTAGAACATGATCATCGAACTTTTAAATATAATATAAACTGAACCCACAACCAATCCCGTTTATAGTCACAACCTGTCCCACTGAGCCACATTGGTCTCATAACTAATATTATATTGTATGATGTCAAATATTTCTTTAAGTTAGTATTTTATCACTAGAAAATAAGCGATAATATAATGATAATTTGGCCTTTGCATTTTTTTAAAGTGTTTGCTTGATTGGCTGAAGCTCTGTCTTATTCAGAAGTGCCGATTTCAATCTTACTATGTTGATAGAATTCCTGCGTCTCGCAATAAATTTTATCAAAGTAAACTAAGGAAACAAATATATTTAAAACATAAAAATATTTTCTAGAGTGGGAATTAAATCTCAATCATCATTTAAGGGAAACTATTTTATTGAATAATAATATTTTGGTACGAACATAGCCGGGTCGAATCCATAGTAAAGTTTCGTAAATAAAGTCACTATGACGATATTAATTTAATTAAACATGCGGGGACTTATTGGCTTGACAATAATCTTATGGCGTATTGTTTTTTTTTTTTTTTTTTTTTTTTTTTTTTTTTTTTTTTTTTTTTTTTTTTTTTTTTTTTTTTTTTTTTTTTTTTTTTTTTTTTTTTTTTTTTTTTTTGATCCATAATACTCGGGCAATGTTTATATTTAAATTATTTTCATTTCCTGGTTCTGGTTATACAAAACGCGTAGTTGAGTTCCGCCACTCAACACGCAAAGTCGACACTTTGCGTGTGGACTCCAGTTTGCACCTAAAATCGATATTTCAGGTGCAAATTGGACAACGGACCTTGTGACTAGATTCTCTCTAACTACCCTGCAATTACTAAAAACTTATTTACAGTCAGACCAAATATGGCCTATTATATGTTTATTTTGCTAAACTATCTCATTTATATTATAATTAGCAAAAATATACAAAATACAAACAATAAAAACTTTCGGACCGTCCAAAATCGAACTAATAACAATACTGGTTCGTCATCACATAATAACAATTTTGTACCCCATACATGTAATATAAGCTAAATTACAATAATTTGCGTTAACAATGAAAGGAAACTATTTAACTTTCATACAAACCCTTGGTACAATTGTTCTGGCGAGGTCGCATTTTGGAAATAACCTAACGTCTGACAACAAAGCGGCCGACCCTCATACGAAGCACATTATAAAAAGCACCCCTTATTTATAATGTTACAATTTTAATGATTTCGTCCGCTATAGGTGTTCAATGTGATGAAAACTCTAGGATATGGTATTGACTGTGTAACCGGTAATCACATATATTTTAGTATGCAAAAATATATGTTAGAAAAGTTAGAGTAGAGTAGAGTAGAGTAAAGTTAGAGTAGAGTAGAGTAGAGACTCTATATATATTTTAATTTTAATAAATTTGCATAATAAGCTAAGTTACTTTTTACATATTATATTAGATTGTCTGGCTATTTTCAATATTTTTGGTAAGCTTTCAAAGTAAACGATCCTGACAAAGACTTGATCAGTCGCTTAAAAAGATATAATAAATATATTATTTCAAAGGTATGATAAGTTTATATAATGTACATTTATTATAACTTTACAAGTTATTGTTATATTTTATGAAAGTCTCTTTTGTAAGTTAGCGCTCATTTACCTTTTTTTCTACATAAAAAAAATATATAAATGCAAATTTACCGAAACATCAACAAATAGCGGTTATCACCTCAAACTAGTGATGTGCCAAAAATTAATACATCGTCCCGTTGACTGTCCGCCACATTAAGCTGACATAGTGTGTATGATGGATCTCTGCAAATGGGCATCTCTACAAATGGGGACCTATTGAACGGGACTCGTTATTGTGTTAAAACCAATTTGGCTTATCCCCGCTGCTTAATAGTTACATGCTTTAGTCGTTATCGATAAAATAAAATTCATAATATGTTAGCAGTATATTTATTAATATTATAAATTTGGTGCTAAATTTAAATTTTACATAATTAGTAAACCAGGCGTCCTAAAATTATAATAGTTTGAATAACACTTTTGCCTTCGATAGAAAGACGAAAAGCTACAAGATCTAACACAGTGTTTAGTGGTGGCGCTTTTGTACTTACTCTAATTTTTTTTAACGTGAGTTCATTTTGTCTACCTAAGGTTGGGGAAACAAACAATATGTTTGTAACAAATAGTCTTATAAGTAGAATTTAAGCTTATAATTATGAAGTAAGGACAAAGCTTCGGAAGTCGAAAGTGGTTGACGGAGCATTACACTAGGTTTTCCCTTCGTAAGCTGCTATGCGGGTAAAAGCATGCAGTTATTAAAAACTAACAAAGTTCTTATTTAACGCACTTTCGCCATCACTAAGCAACTAACGCCTACAGATGTCCGATGTAAAATAATAGATTTACAGCTTTCCACCCCACGTGTACATGCTATGTAACAAAAGTCACCACCCCAATACTTTGCTAATATGTGACAAGTTTTTTTTTCATTTTAGACTTTTTGTAAAGAATCCGGTTTCGTTATAATAAGTATATTTGGTTGGTTTGAGGCGGGTGTACAGTTAAATGGTAATTTAGAATGTTAATTTGATCCTGCACTGTGGTAGCGAGTTCGATTTGTATGTAATGAGATACGAATAACAGTGTTCAAATAGGATATTTGACATATAACTTTACATTAGTTTTGTAAGTGGAATTCCATTTGAAAGTATCGCTATTGTGGCATAGTGAGACAGTATCTAGCTGCAAACGCGGTAGTTATGGGTTCAGTTCCCACTCGGGGAATGATAATATTTGTTTTTTTTTCCTAGTGTGTAGACAAAGCGCAGCGTTCGTTTTTGCTACCTTATATGAATCGAATTTGGATTGAAAATTGGGAACAGAGTGCCTTGCCACTAAATTCTCTCCGGTTACTAGCTGTTTCATATTTTGAGAAAAAAATGGCCAGTGTTCATCCCATCACCCTCAAGTATCTTTGTATAAAATTTCCTCACAATCGGTTCAGCGGCTTGGCCGTGATGACGTCACAGACTGCCAGACAGACTTTCCCATTTATAAAATTGAAGTATGGATATTATCTTCGTTTGGGGCAAACGTGGCAATAACACCTTTAAATTTCAGTTTCTACTTAGTTTGGAAAAAGAAAGTCCCGTCCCGTGATCATTTACAATAACATACTTTTGTTAATTCAGACATAAAATTACTTAAATAAGTTTAAACTTGAAAAAGACATTTAATTGTTAGTAAGTACATACAAGAGTTAGACTATTAAACTAAAGAAAAACTTCATCATAATAATAAAATAAGTACAATCTTGTCTATAATAAATGTATGTAATAATTTCCTAGAGGTCATCGAGAGTGAGTGAGTGGTCAGTGGGACAGCATGTGACTGTAAGCTCGATTGGTTGTGGATTCAAGTCCCACTCGGGGGAATGATTATATCAAAAAAATATTTTCATTTATCTGCTCTGGAAAGCGCTAAGGCAAAGCGCGGCGTTCCGCCACTCAAGCGTGTAGCTGATATAAAATAAATTCCTATAAAAAATATAAAGTAATTGCCCTAAATAGAATAGTGTGGGTACTTTTCTATCATCACAGAAACATCTAACTACTAAACTAACAGGCTAGTTCTAACATTGTAAATTAAAACATAAAATAACAAAAACAATGCAAACCATCGCCACATTTTCATCAGAACGCTTCTAAAAGCGTCCGGAATGAGGTTATTAAAGAAATCTCGTAGCTCTCAGAAGGCATTTGTTAAGACCGGTGTATACATGCGTAAAGATATCACTTAAATCAGAAATGAAAATAAAATGACATACATGTTGCTATAGCAACGGGAATTTTACTCTTATTTAAAAAATATATATAGTTTCCTCTTATGACTACGGGACACGTACGTACCCTTTACAAGCGTTGTCTGAATTATTACAATTATTTTTCGTCTCTTACTTCATTAAGGTTAGAAATTTATATAGTTATCTATAGTTTTTTAATTCATTACAGATTAATAATATTTAACTATATTTTTTTAATCATAAAATAAATGTTATTTTAGGACTACAGTTATGATAATATGTTACAATATTTGTATCCAAAGCTCAGATTAAGTGTTCATCTAAGAATAAGAATCTTGGAGTGTGGAAGATATATTTTACACTTCAAGGAGTATTCAAGGCTTATTTTACACAACAACGTCTATTATTAAAAAATATCTTACTACAAATCGACATATATATAAGTATAACGAAAGAGATACTTATGGAAGCATATAAAAATAAAAATAATCTAAAAAGGCGGAATATCCATATATTCTTCAGCTTATGCTCTATCCCACACAGTAGGTTAAGCAGAAAGAACCTAGTGTCATGATATTCCGTTCTCAACTTTCCAGTGCAATTTGAGACATTGTTTGTTCCATAATCAGTAAAGGGAAATAAAAATATAAATAAAAATAGGGAAATAAAAACAACTTAAATATCATCATTCCACCGAGTGGAAATCGAACCTACAAAAATCTAGTTGACAATTGTTCTACTTTCAATTTAATTGTGTTACGTTCACTGTTCCACTGCGCCACTGTGGCCTTATTTGTAATAAAAGGAAACTCTAATTAGAAATTTTCGTACAAAAACAAAATTATTGAAGAAAAATTGTTAGATAAAGTCCCCGAAAGTCCCCGTGAACACTCAGCATTAGTTACAATAACAAGAGCGTCTACATTTATCAAGTCTATTATTGCATTTTTCCTAATCGGTTTATTTAAACATTAGTAGAATGGAGTTTACACGACGAGACGTGACGCGGACACTTGAGTTAAATTATGTAAGTAACTATATATATACTGGAGACCCGCTCGCGGCTTTACCCGCGTGAACTTTAGCTGTTTCGTATTTTCCGCAGCCCTTTTGTAAAGCAATGAAGTTCCTGGAAAAACTAAAGAAAATGGAGAAAGACTTAGTTCATCACAAGAAATATCACAGGAAGTATCCAATTCCCATCATACATAATTATATGTATCTTAGTAACATATATTTGGTATGTATGTACAAACCACACGTGTAATTTACGCGTCTACGGATTAACTAGTAGATGTAAATATTATCTCTAATGGCACCACAATATCCGCGTACAGTTATAGTATATTTTGCCCATTGAGTTGCAATAGTGTTGGAGGTGCTAAGAACGATCAATATAAATAGTTTTAATCTTACAAAGCGATAGTTAGAGATCGATTCCAAGTTAAGGGAATTTTAAATTAATTTAAATTTAGTTTCTTAGTCGCGTAAGTCAAATAGGGGCTTTTGGGTTCCGCCACACATCACGCTATGTCTCGAAACCGACCAGAAAGTGGAGACCGGGGTGGGGTTACTTAAAGTCGTATGTCCTTATATATCATAAATTATAATTTTATTTAAAATTACTATTGTCGTTACTAGAAGTTTAATTTTAATAATAATTTTTTTTTTAATATTTCAAGATAGTACTAAGAGAGTAAACATGTAAGCGATGGTGTGTTTCCATTGACATTAGCGAATATGATTTAATTATTATTGCATATTATATACGATTATAAATATTTTTTTACTAAAAATTTTAATATAAAATTAGTATTGTAATTATAGTAAGTCTACGTAAAAAAATTAAAATTATTTTAAAATGAAATATTATAATAAAATTTAAATCAAAATAACTTTACTATATGCATTATATTAACGAGAATCATGAAAAATTGGAAGTGAAAAGAGTTGCGCCATTTATGCATATGTCGGAAACATTATCAATAATTGTATAAACGTTTTGTTAAACACAATATTTTTTTTACATTTTTTAAAGTGTTATTCGCACACTTAGGAAGTTCAATAATACATATTTAGGAAACGTCTAAAAATTTTAACGCAGCGTTTTCAAATCCCACTGCATTCAATTTTTTATACGTTTTCTAAATATGTCTTAAACACAATAATACCTAAAATTTACAAAACAATGTTTATACATAATCATATCCAAATACCACGTCAAAAATCTCGTATCAACCAGCAATGGACACGTATAAGGCGTACTAAGGCACCGTTTCCAAATATTTGTGAAGTAGAATCATCTGAGGGAGTCTCGCGTAATATCGTGATGGATGACGGGGATTTACTTTGTTTAGCATTGTTTTAACCGATTCAGTTGGAAAAGGTTATGTGTTCAATAGGTAAAAAGAGATTTCACTATGTTTCCCGCATAGCAGGTAAATCAGAGAGAATTTAGTGTGAAGACGAGAGTTCGTTTCTCCAACCGGAAGGTGAGAGGCTGAACTTTCCTGTCCAGAAAGGCGAAATAATTATAGGCCTTCCCCGAGTTGAATCGGACCCATAACCATTCTTGTTTGCTTACAGACAAACCCTGTCCCACTGCGCCTGGTTGGTCTAGTTTTTTAATGTATAATTAATATAATTTAAAAAGTCCACGCTTAGAGCAGAGTCAAGGTGGTCAAGGTCGCCGGATGCAGCGGTATGCGGGACGCGCAGGACCGATCGTCGTGGAGATCCTTGGCGGAGGCCTATGTCCAGCAGTGGGTTTCGAGTAGCTGAGACTGGGTGTTTGAAATACACGCTCATATATTGGGATATACGTTGCTATGGCAATGCGTGTTGTATGCGTGAACGAGGCTACTACTCTTTAAATACCCATGAGTAAGCTACAAGAGACAGTCATATAATAATTTTAAATTGGATTTACAAAGGACATTTTAACATTTGTAATAAATTTTGCCATATACGAACAAGTCTGGCAAGCGACAGGCATTAGTGGCTCAGTGTATGCATCGTTGCTCGCCCCTATGCTATCATTCTATATACAAGAAGAGTTGCTCCATATGCCTTAAAGTATAATTTTCAATAGCCATACTATATTTTTTTCATATTACACTTTTTTATACAGACTTAAGTTTTTTGAATGTTTAAACAACCTATATGAGAACCTTCAACATCTTAAGCAATATTTTAATTTGGTAAAGGAATTAATTTACACATATAAAAATACCATATTTTGAGTACAAACAGAACCTAGAGTTAAAAGTACATAGATGTATTTGGTGGCAGAAATCAACGCAATAATGAAATTTTAAATTGTACTTTAGTAAATTACTTCATAAAATCTTTTAATTTAATGACCTTTAATCGTTTACTTGTAATGATAAAAAATATTTTAATTTATTTTGTATCTTTAAAATGTACACATAGCGATTATGTGCATATTGCACATCATAGCTTTCTAGATAAAGTAGTGTTTTAAATTCAATAACTACAATAGAAAAAAGCTCCAAAGCTACAATAAATTTAAGCTTTTTAAATGCAATAATACAAAAAAATCCACTAAACAAAGCTTTAAAACAATGTGATACTGTAACAGTTAGCTACAGCTACTGTACTCCGTTCACAATGATATCTACACGCATGAATGCTAGCGCTCCAATTGTGCACCAACATGTCAATACTTAGATTTTGCTTTTTGTTTTAAATATGAAAATTTAGATGGTAATAAAGCTTTTTTTGTCATAATAGCATAAAAAGGTTTCGCTTATATAGCTTTATATGTAAAATAAGCGTAAATTGAATAAAAGCTGCTTCACGCATATCACATAGGCCTAGAGAACTTTATGTTCATAAACTTCCTTCTCCGCTTTCCGGCAGGTTTCACTCAGGAAATTATTATATTTAAATTATGCCTGCCTACCATGCGAGATAAAGCTTGAAGTATATATAGATATGTATTTATGATTATTTCATATTAATTAGTGAGATTACTAAAACCACGATTCAATTATAATTTCTACAAATTTATAACTATTTAAACGTAATTTTTAAAATGCTCAAACAAACTGACGTATGATTTTCCGATAGATAGTTTTTTGGGTTACATTGATACCAGTGACCGCGATGAATGAAATTACCATGCAAGTATCAATTTTGTGGTATATTCCGATCAATTGTTATAATATCAAAAAATCTATGACACCAGACTAATATTATAAATGTGAAAGTTACTTTGTCTGTCTGTATGTGTTTTTTAAATTTTTCAGGATAAAGGCGAGAACGCATACCAAATGGCTGATAATGTGAATAATGTTTATGGCCCTGATACTTTATCTGCCAATCATGCGCAACTTTGATTTCGTCAATTCGTCGTCAGTAATTTCGATGTACTTCATTCTGGAATGCTAGTTGTTGAATATGTCCATAAAATAATGGAAATCATGGAGCAGCAGGAGCAAAATTTAACAAATGAAACCCATTTGGGACCACTTGAATTAATGCTAGATATAAAACAGTGCGTATTTGATCTAAATCGGATGTCTTTAATTATATTAGGTAAGGCCTTCAGTTTCATGTAAATTTCTTTTTACTTTGCCTATATATATATATATATATGAATAAAGACTTTAATTAAAATGATAAAGAAACATCTACATTTAACGTAAAAACAACAAGCAACAGCTGAAGTCAAAATTTGTTTGGCTTTTTTATCCTGTTTCGTTCTTAGCAACGTCTATGGCATTTTGTATAAAAGTTTCAAACTCACATTATTCTCATACTCATATAAATGTCAAACTCATATTAACGTATGTAATTTAATGTTTCACTCTTAATAAAATTTTAAATATTGCCTTTCTACACTCCATATAATCGATGTCCAATGTCAAAAAGTTCTATAAAGTTTTCTTACACGTATTAATATAATGATATCGACAATAAATGAAAGCTTTTTTCGCTTTTTGTTAATCAAAATAATTTTCCGTTGCACAACTTAAGTGTATACAATCAACAATGATTTGTAGCGAGAAGATTACCATTTAAGTGTCAATATAGCTATGGATGTGTCATTTGAAGTAGTAATAACGAGCAATACACGCTCCATATTGTGTATGGCGCTAGTTTGTTTATCACGTATAAATGTTTTATAATATTACTTTTAGCTTCACGCTATATCTCTAGCGGGGTAGTCAGAGAGAACGGGTCAACCAACCTTACGGTCCCTGCATACTTATTTTCCCTCGTCCACTGTTATCAACCCCATTATACACTCTCTCTGGGGGGTCCTCATATTTTCAACATGTCCTTACTCCAGTATCATCGACACTGTGTTCTCGAATGTCAATCAAGGTCTCCTCCTGCTTCTTTTACCGCTTATATTTGCTTCATATATACTTCTTACCAATCTTTCCTTACACCTCTTCCAAGTTGGAACAACTTATTATAACGTATGACTTAGCGGTCAGAGCTCTTGGCTGGTTTCAAAGAGGCGCGGGTTCATGTACCGCTACATTAAATTTTTTATACGTTTTGTAAAAATGAGAAAATACATGTTGGGTAATGGAAATTGATATCAATAATATCTATACATTTTGTATGTAATAATTTCGATTAATAATAAGTTTAGCTTTCATTACGTTTTGAAGGGAGGTAGTTAAATATATATATTTTTACATATTTACCAAAATAAAATACTAAAGTCTTAACATTAATACAAAAAACGTTTGGAGTTGCGGCGTTTAGAACCACCAAATAACACGCTATATTAAATAAGTAAAAAGTGTAGAAATGCGTTAAATAAAAAAAATGCAAAAACTAATTTTTCACTGCAACTACTTATATAAAAAAAAGAAAAATAAATATATTCCAAATCACTTATTTAAAGTTACCAGGTCAAGTGCTATTTATTTGATTGATGTTTTTATACGCGGTTGTTTTTTGCTAAAGTGACTTTTAGCCTAGCTTACAGATCCGGAAGTGGGTCACGGCGAAGCGGAGCTCACAACTTCTATTTTTACAAACTTTTTTATGAATTATGTCAACTGACGTGTGCAGTCAGGTTAGTTTTTTTGTTATGTGTACACACATATATAAACACATACATACAAAATGTGTGTATTCCGTATTCGTATGCACATTCTAGTATATTTGACAGAGATATAATCTAGTGAGGTGAAATTATTCCATTATTTTCACTTATTACATATACTTTATAATTCGGCTGATGAAGTCTATCAATGAATTTTGTTAAAATGGAAACAGAAATAGTAAAAAATACTACATTACTTCGTTTTAATTTGTTTCGTTGATGATTTTATTTGATAAAAAGTGTAGAATGAAGTCTATTGACACCAGATTCTCCCTTACAACCCTTGCTATGCTTGGAAAATCATGAAACTAGTCACCATAATATTATATTGCAACATGATTAGAAAATTAAATAACAAATGATGTCCAATGTTCCCGAGTGATCCAAGCAGAGCGGCTTCTTTGTCCAATAAAGAGACTCCCGCGCATGATTTATTGCTAGGTTAGCCATACACACTATTTTGGATTAGGACAAGATAGTTTTTTTTACTAATTCAAAATATTTTTTATCTAAATAAAAAAGAACTAATACTTTTATATTTTATGTGTAACAATAAAGCCTGTCTCTTTTATACGAATATGTGTTATGTCTGAAGTCCTGCTATCACTTAACCATATTCTACAAATAGATCGCGTTTTAATAAAAGTCGTTACTATCCAAATGGATATTTGCCCCTGTCAAATGAAAAAAAATACACTAATTAAAATAAAATTTCAAAAACATTTTAGGTTTCTGCATAGAAAAACATTGCAGAGTATTTAAATATATTTCGTATTGTTCTCATACATCAGGTACGCGAATATTTGTTGTCACAAGCTATTAAATAAATAAAGCCTGCTGAGATCGCAGTCGGATTGTTGCCCAATAAATAGGTATTTATAGAAGAAGAATAATGAAAAACATTCCGCTGTAGGAGTATTCTGTGAATTGTACAAGTTATAAAGAGATAATGTTATTTATTATATATTTTTATCATTTCTAAAGTTTTATTTATACACTTAGGAAATCGATTGCCAAACAATTATCTTTGGGTAGCAGAAATTTGTAAGAATCTTTCAACAGAGATGCTAACAACAAAAAAAAATTGTACTACACGTATAAGCATTTCGACGTAGCCGGATGTAGATCGGTTTAGCGGTTTAACGAGCAGAGCGCTTGGACGGTTTGCAAAAGGTGCGGTGTGGGTTCGAATCGTATCGTGTTTTATACGTTTTCTAAAAATGTTTTTCATATTCATGATTACTAATTAAATATTAGTCTACCTTCCTTCCCGAGCATTTCACATAGACTATGTCTGTTAAGATATATATTTTAATGTAACCTAATGTCATATTTAACTTAAATAACACTGTTTTCATAATAAGATCTTTGGTTAACGCGATTTTTACACATTTTTGAATGAAACTATTTTTAAATGGATTAATCGCATATATTATTAGTATTCGAAAGTACATTTTAGAAAACCCGACGTTTCGAACACTTTACAAGTAAGTCCGTGGTCACAGGTAGACTAAGGTGAAATTTGACTCTCAGTATATACAATTATTGTATATCTATCTTCAAATACTAATAATATACGCGATTAATCCGGTTAAAAATGGTTTCAATTTAATAGTTTTCGTTTATTATATTTTTATAGCAGGTACACTGTAGATATTTACTGAAAAATCAAAACTTTTAAGGCACAGTCTAATGAGAATACTGTTTGAAAAATACCGAATATTTCGATAGCCACTTTGTCTAAATATATACACATGTTTTAAATTTCTATCAGAAAAATTTGCAGCGATATCCACATAATATTTCCAATTTTCACAACCCAAAAACTACTTTCATATAAAATTATATTCTATACAATAAATTTATACAACATTTATTTATGCTTTTCCAAATATTAAAAAGCCTATAGAAACATCGTTCTGACATCGCATCTAGAACGCTTTCCGCTCCCACAATCAGCGTACCGTTGTTCAATCATGTAATGGAACTGGAGCTCGTTCTTTGGCGGATTTCATCAAATGCAGCATTCACCGTAGTATTTACTAAAAACGTATTTGAAATATTTTTTACTTGTATTAACAGGAAACGCGTAATCTCTTAGTCTATTAACGTGTAATGGGCCATTTGGATAATGAAGCGATTTCGAATTGAAAATAACTATTGCTGGTGTTGCTGAATGCGAAGGGTCCCAATTTTACTAATCCTTTAGGTATTTACGGCCATCGCAGAACAGTGGGACAGCGTGTGCCTGTAAACGTGGTTGGTCATGGGTTCGATTTACATTTGGGGGAAAGATTATGCTTAAAATATTTTCATTTCTCCGCTCTGGTATCTAAGACAAAGCACGGCATTTAGTTTCGCCGCTTAACACGCAATGTCTCGATTTCAGGCGGAAAGTGGAGAATGGAGTGACTTGAGACTAGGTTCTCACTGACTACCCCGCTATGCGGGAAAAAGCGTGATGCAAAAAGTCAGGTAGTCATAATTCTGAAAGAGATCAAAATTGACGTGAAACGGCATTACATATAACTTAAAATTAATATAAGAGATAATTGGTATTTCAGTTAAATTCACATTTATCTTGTATTGTTTTTGTTTCTTACAGATAAAATATTCATAATATTACTTTTGTACTTTTAATTATATCAAAATGAAAAATGAACCACCATCCATTCCACCACCTTAGACGGTAATTACGTTTTTTAACATTTTTTAAAGTGTTAATCGCACACTTAGGAAATTGAAAAAGATATGTGTAGAAAACGTATAAAATTTTGAACGTAGTGAGTTTTGAACCCGC
The DNA here is from genome assembly GCA_038994665.1 of Podotricha telesiphe. NCBI lineage: Eukaryota > Metazoa > Arthropoda > Insecta > Lepidoptera > Nymphalidae > Podotricha > Podotricha telesiphe. Next base: position 47,914 of record JAOYRR010000573.1, read on the forward strand.
GCCTCTTGAAAACCGTTCAAGCGCTCTGACCGCTAGGCCATGCGTACGTTTACTGCAATATTTCTGTCCGTTCTCTAGCCCTACTTGTTATTTCTGAACATGATTTCTTTTCTAACATATATCACATTGTCTCAGTACAGCGTCCCTAGCGGTTTTGTAAAACTTCTTTATTATGACATACGCGGGGTCATTTTGGAAGATCAATGTCACCTAAATTCTCTTCTCAGACTTCCTTTTGCATTATATACTACTTTTATTTTCGATTAATAAATGTACCTACCTTTTAGTACCTGTAGGTAGAACCTACGGGTACCTATCGGACCACGCAGTTTTAATCTATTTTGAATATTTAAAACGATGAAGTGTATGATTTTCAAAGATCAATGAACAAATAGTTAAGGTATACATGAATATTATACATTTATAAAATATTCCACGTATATTTCAAAATGATTCTCATAGAGAGAACCTGCGAGGAAATATGTTAGATTTTGTTCGCATCAAAAAAAGCAAAACAACATTTCTAATAAATCAAAGGGAATTGTAAAACTCGTCTCCTCGTATAAAGCATATATTTTAAATTAGAGATGAAATTTGCAATGTATTCCACGTAAAGGCGGTTTACATTTTATCTGTTCGAACTTCGATCAGACTGAAAAATATTTTGATTTATTATATTTTTTTGTGTCTGGATACGATTATGAGACTGATATAATTTTTATCTTGCGATTATTTTATTTATATAATAGAATAATTTCTCCGCTCTGGTTACAAGTCAAAGTGTGGTGCCGAGGTTCGCCACTCTACATGCAATATCTTAGAGTCATTGGAAATATATAAGATATAGTATATATCTATATTTTAATCACATTTTCTTTGCGTGTGTATAGTTTTATAATAACTGTTTAAAGAGAAAAATATTTTTAAAACATACTAATTTCTCATCCGTCTTATACACAAATCGTATACTTAAATAATTTGGTAGAATTATTTAAGCATAAAAAGATTTATCAATTTAATTTTTTTGATGATGTTGATGATAATATTTTATTGTTCTTGTATCGAGATCCCTTTAGTTCCATAACTTATAGCAAGGTTAATTAATATTCAAGTAAGAGATGGGTTAGAATCAGATTTTGGCATCGGCGTAAAAGCTGCGTGAATACCCAGTTTTAGCATATTGCAAAAATACTATAAATACTTTAAATTAACTGGTTTAATTTATATTTTCATAATGAATTATATGTCTCTAAATATGTCTGATTAAAGGCCATACGGCGTTTTACAGTAGTGAGTTCAAATTTAACGCGAGGGTTAACGTGGTTGATTAAAGTAATAATACTTGTGATAAATCTAGATTTTTTTTGTCTAATGTAATAAAGTCATAGAAATATCTGTCACAGCCACATTTAATTCTACTATTTCCTCACACAAAATTAACTTACCTGGAAAAACCGCATTTAAATCGTTTAAACGGCACTTCAGAAGAAAGTCGCGAGGAAGCGATTTATCTTTATTTTATTTTAAAATAAAAATGAACGAGCCATCCCGTTAGTGGGCCAACTAAATATGATGACAAACGATCTAACAGTTAAACTTTAACTACATTCAAGAAACTCGCTTAATTTAATGTGGTCTGGAGTAACCGAGACGCATTTAGAATTTCAAACATTCAGGTAGAAGCGGAATTGGATTTCAGTTTTAAATTGTAAGTTGAGATTATAATGTATCGTTATAGTTCTATACTGAATCTTCATATGACAAAATATAAAAATTTTCATTCGTAATTTTTTTTTTGTCGTCACGTCTTCTCCCGCATAACAGAGTGGTTAGAGAGAACCTAGTGTCCTGACACCCCGTTCTCCACTTTCCACCCAAATTTATTCAAGACATTGCATGTCATTGCTCAACTCAGTAACGCGCATTGTATGTTGTACCAGAGCGAAGAAATAAATACAGTTAAATCATGATCATTCCTCCCGATGGGAATCGAACCTACAACGAATCGTCATCATAGGCAGACGCTGTCCCACTACGCCATAGTGACCACAATTGGTATATTCAACTAAATAGTTTTAAGATTACGCAGGCGAAAGCTGCAAGCGGGTCGCGTGTCATTTAATACAAATAACATAATAACATTCTTTTATTATTTTCTCTGCTTTCATTGTTGCATCATTACTCTCTCTTATTATGATCAAGGCAATTAAAATTTATGCATATTTGAGTTTATGCAGAATTTTTACAGTTTGCCTAAAATAAAGTCATGGAAGTTTTTTCTTAATTTTATATAATAAGAAAATTTTATATAAGAAAAAAATAACTTTAGAAATTTATGAAATTTTTTAATGTAGCTCGATAAGAACTGTTATGCTCTCTAGCCAATTCTGGTTTAAGTTCTTGCAGGGTTTCGAGGGCGAAAACTTGATATCGGAAACGATCGAATTTCTTTACATTTCAATAATACATGTATGATTTGCTCATTCTTATCAAGAATTATCGGCGTCCAAAAGAATGTGCAAAACTCTTTTGGACACTGATAATTCATGTAAAATTTTCTAGTCAACAATTTAGTACATTTTTTAGTACTTTTCAATCTTGTTAACAAAACATTTCTATTTCATATAATAATAAGCAAATTAAAAAAATATATATGCCATTTTACTAATACTAACGAATTACTAAGGCTTGCCTACTTAGTATATAAAAGTTTTCATACATATTAATGTAAAACTCCCGCATGCTTATTTGCATATTTGCAAATAGCTACCTATATATATACCTATATGACCTCCAAAGATTGTTTCAAGGTTTGCTGAAATAAGAAATTATTACTACGCTCCAATATACGTTCTTTTGTCTTCTATTCAGTTTTTTTTTTAATATTAAAAGGTGGCGGTGGAGAAAATTTCGTCCTAGTTCAGTTCATTAAATATGAAAGTGTCAGTAGAGCACAAGTCACTTCGCCAATGTCAGGTTGTATGGAGAACACACGAAAGAGATTAAACGGAGATAAAAAGGAAATAAAGTTACACTAAGATAGATTGCATGTTACAAAGGGATCTAGTAACAATACAGCGGCCTTCACTTATAACAAAATAAATATTTACAATTCGTATTGATATTATATATGCAAAAGTAACTCTGTCTCTCAGTCTGTCTGTGACGTCATCACAGCTAAACCGCTGAACCGATTGTGATGATTTTTCATATAGATATACTTAAGAGTCTTGGTATGAACATGCGTTACATTTTTCTTCCATTTTTGAGTTATTCTAGGCATTTCATGCTTTACTAAAACAATACTGAAAATATGAAACAGCTATAGTTCACGTGGGTGAAGCCGGAAGCGATCGGTAGTATAAAAAGTGTATTTCTATTTAGTTCCGTTACATTTAAAATTACGGTAGTAACTGAACAAATTAATCCCCTTAGTACTACTGTTAATACAGTACGATATCTTATGTTTGTACAGATAGCATCACGGTTATTGGAAATGTACTTCAATCAGTATTATTACAGCTACTGTAGCTAGTCTGCGAAGGATTGAAATAATAGATTTGATAGTTTTTGAGTCTCCATTTAGCTTATTTGTGTTGCGATTGGCCGTGGTTGTAGATTCAAATCCCGAAAAAAAATGTTTATATTCTGTATATATAAATGAATTTATTCTAGTTCGGCTAGCGTGGCGTTAAACTACGTATTCCGTTTGGAAAGTTTTTTAGTTTTGTATGTTTTTTTTATTACTGGAAAGTAACAGTAAAATCTCAGTGTAAAAGCACTGAATTTTTTTACCATTTCCGTTATGAAAGTTTGTAATTTTATAGAACTCATACATGAATCAATTATGTTTATTTAACAATCGAAATTTTCTTATTCTAATTTTTTATTCTAATTTCTTATTCGAAAATTTCTAATTTTCGTACATTTCATCCATACTAATATTATAAATGTGAAAGTAACTCTGTCTGTCTGTAACGTTATCACGCTGGACCGATTGTGATGAATCTTGGGTTCATACCAAGATTGTATGTTTTTCTCCCATTTTTTTATTTTTGTCTAGGAATTTTATTGTTTGTCGGAAAGGTCACTGAAAATACGAAACAGCTATAGTTGACGCGGGCGCGCTAGTGTTTTATATATGTATAATTAGATTTATTTATTTTATAACCATAAAATTGGCATTGATTTCGATCCCCATTTGCGGGATATTCATATAGATTTTTTTTATTTCTCTACTCTTGTAAGATAGTGCAAAGTTGAGATGCGCTATTCCACACGCAATATATTGAATTTAGTTGGAAAATAGAGTACTGAGAAACTACCCTGAGATGAAGCTGCTTTACGTCAAGCAAATTGAAATAAATTAGTAAATTTCATCCACTGTACCATTTCCATAAATACATTTTCCTAATTTGGTATCGAATACTTGTCCAAAGTTGTATATGTGTATGAATGAATCGAAGTTCTGGGAATTCCCTAAGTTCATATTTGTAGTTGAGACGGTCATTGATAGCTTATTAAAGTAATGAATATTTAAAATAAATTATATATATTAAACAATTTTTTTTTATTATAACTTAGCGAGTCATTTTTTCGATACTTTCGGCTGTACTTTTTTGTAAAATATCTCACTGACTCAGTAAAATACGTTAATTTTTGAATATTGGTAATTTAAAGGACAGTGTCAGTTATCCTTATAATACTTTTATTTTAGAATTGCAGTAGTAAAAGTGGTCTCTTTCATTTTACAAATCCACGGGGACGAAGACGCGGGCACAGCGAGTAGCTAAAACAAAACAAAATAATCAAAGCTTTCCATAATATTTTAAATTTATTGACACATATAGTATTTATATTATAATATTAAACGACGATATTGAATAGCTTTTTTATACGAACGAAATATAATAAACCAGCGACCCGCTCGCGGCTTCGTCTGCGTGAACAATAGTTGTATTTTATTTTCGGTGGCATTTCTAAAAAAAATAGAGAGGGAAAGTAACCTATGTTCATCCTAAGATCCTCAAGTATCTCTGAATACAATTTTATAGCAATCGGTTCAGCGGTTTGGCCGTGATAATGTCACTGACAGACAGACAGACAGACAGAGTTAGTTTCACATATTATAATATTAGTATGGATTACACATCAGCACTTTAAATATTATATGTCTACTCTTATTATGAAACACTAACGTAAGTTTTTATTTTCATCATACAAGTCGACCTACTTAACTTCTTTGATGATAGTTTTCAACATGTCTTAATTGTCATATTTTATTTATAGACGCCACTTTTTTGTTTTGATATTTTTTGTTAGTTCAACGAGCGTATAGATTGTTTTGTATAGAAACAATAACGCTCCTTAGTTTACACTTTTTTAATAATAAAGTAAATAAAAATAATTAAATGTTACTTTTTAGAAGAAATCTCGGGGTCTTTAGTTAATAGTTAAAGTAAATGTAGTTTAGCATTTCTAATTTTGCAGATGTTTATGTAACGACTGCAATTTTTTTTAAAGTACTGGACAGGACTGTAAACGTAATTGGTTTTGTGTTCGATCCCCGGTCGGGGGAATGATTAAATCTAAACTATTTTCATTTATCCGCTCTAGTTACAAGACAAAGCGCGGCGTTTAGGTCCGCCAGTCAACACGCAATGTCTTGGATTCGGGCAGAAAATGGAGAACGAGGTGTCTTAATATATTATTTTTTATATATTTATGGCATAAAATAATATCCCGACCGACGATCCATCAAAATCCGCTGCAAGTGTTCGCTTGACAAATGCATACATAATAACTACTATAAAACGATAAACCAGTGAGGAAATGATTTATCATGAGTATTGCTTGTAGTTCTGGGTTATATAATATAGGTGGCCTTTATAGGTCGCCTCAGCCAAATCCAATTCCAATAAAAAAAGCTTTCAAAATATGTAAAAACTTTTATTTGCGTTCACCAGATGGCGTTGACCGTGGATGCATCAACGTTGTCACAGTGCGCTTTATGGAAATATATCATAATTAAATATATATGCAAAGATTTACACCCGTGCTATTAACCATTTAGGAATTTGTGTAGAATCTAGTCAGGCTTGTTACAAATCTGCTTTATTATGGAAACTAACACTTTAAATTGTAACATTAATTAACAACTACGTCAGATTAGAACAAGATTTTAGACATTTAGCTTCCAAGAATTGACTAAAAAACATACAAACGTTTCAAGTTAAACAAAAGTCCTTATAAAGACCATTTGCATGGTTGTCTTTTCAAATTTAATAATAAACTCATAAAATTATGAAACGTTCAAAAAATTGCACCTCAGACATATTTAGAAAACGTAAAAAAATTTGAACGCAGCAGGATTTGAACCCGCGCCTCTTGATACCGTTCAAGCGCTCTGACCGCTAAGCCATGCGTTCGGCATCGCTGCGTTCAATTTTTTATACGTTTTCTAAATATGTCTTTATCAATTTCCTAAGTGTGTGAATAACACTTTAAAAAATGTTTATAGAAATATAAATTGCATCTCTATGTCCCTATCCAAGCCCGGCTGCGTAAGCATATAACAATGCTAGCCAGCTTTACTTTACGCCCCCTGTAAGCGAATTTTCTAGGTAAAAATTGGTTCTCCGAGCCACTTTAGAGCCCGCCATAAAACGAACGAACTTTGTATACGTGAAATATTGTTTTTACTATGTCTGTAATTGAGATTTTGACAGTCAAGAATTAAATTGTGAAAATCTAAGCAGGTAAAATAATCAAAATAAAATATATGTAGCTTCCACACAAAAATTAAAATAAGTGTCTCTAATTCTGTCAATTCAAAGCTTGGCATGAAGTGGACCGGATGTTTGGATTGCACACATATTAAAATACACATCTATTTCTGCACACAGTCAGTTGAAATAGCTATATGATTTGTCGTATGAGTTTTGTGGTGTTTTCATAACTTTCAACTCAGTTGTGCGTATTTGGTGGCAGAATCTACCAAAACTAAAGGTATTTAATATTTTTCAGTTTTATACGCACTTCTTGCTTTTCTTTTCACCTGAATTCGGAACATTGCGTGTTGAATGGTAAAATTCAACGCAGCACTATGTGTTGCCAGAGCATCGAATGGAAGATATTCATAAAATATTCTTCACTCAAGTAGGCATTGAACTCACAACTTTCGCCATTATATGACGGCCTTTCGCGAGGAATAAATAAAAATATGCAATAACCAGATATTTTCTGTTGAATAAATGACTTTGAACCCATAACCATCGTGTAAACGTGTGTTAATATTTGTCAACTTTGGTACCAAATTACATAAATCTATTTGGATGCGTAACAAAACCGTGAATAAGAAAGCCACTTATAGGCCGCTATTAATTTAGGAACGATGTTTCGCAAATTTATAGCCATAATATATGCAAGTTGTCACATAAAGGAAAAACAACTTGAAATTAACTCAGTTAATTTTATATGTTAACGAGTAGCAGCCCGCTACTTCGCTTGCGCGGACTAGAATACGTAAAATCGCGTTTTTCACGTTCCCGGAGAAATTTTGAGAAACTCCCACTTAATACCCCTCCTCCCTTTATAATCCCCAAGGACCCTGCATGGAGTTACTAACAGTTATATCAAAATATTTAACGAGTAGTGCAGTAGGACTCTCTGTCTGTTAACGCCATGATATGATGATCCCCACTCTGCTAAGAAAAAGCGCGATGATAAGCTCCGCCACTCAATATAAAATATCTGTAAATATCTGTCATGCTAAACAAAATATATATACGTCCGCTTTTATTCGTAAAATATAGTCAAACCGTTATGTCTTCAGGAAAATATGGCCCTCAGGTTATTTAATAAATGAAGTTCTCTACAATATATCTGTTCAAAAATATTGATTGCTTGATAATGGAGTTTACAGCCACAGTCAAAGTTTTGTTAAATTTAATCAGAAAATTGTTTTTCAACAAAAGCCATTTATTTGTGATTTTTTTTAAATTATAGATTCATATGAATGGAATTTGAACCTACAACCATTGCGTGTAGAGTCAAGAACAATCCAACTGCAACATGATTGCGTCAAAAACGAAAAGAAAGAAAGTAAAAGATATAAATCAAGAAGCATGCATGATTCATTGATGCGTTTATTAAAACAGCATATTGCGCGGCCAATTGCACGCCACATGCTTAAATCTTTTGTTGCATGTAAATTAACTGTTATTTGTATATTTGTACGATGATTTCATATTATGCATCGCCTTTATTCTAAGGAGAGTCAGCAATAAACTAACCTTGTATAAAAAAAATAAAGAGTAAATAGCAAATTGAAGTTAGTTGCATTCTAAATATTTTCCTAATCTGAGATTTCAGATTTTCATTTCAGTTACGTTTGAATTTAAAGGCTTTCAAGAATTATTTTGAAATTGATATAACTATACATAACGGTAGTGGGTTCGAATCGAACTGTCAGGTCTGAGGCATTAACATTAGTGAACTGATGGGAAATTATGTATCGTTCAAAAAATGAAGGTAGTCACTTTCTATTTAGAAGAAAACTTATTCAACTTTGACTGAAAGAGTGTTTAAATAGATTTTTTTTAAATTGTTTCAAGCTTATTAATATGAGTATTAAGGTAATTAAGATAAAACATTCAGTGCTGAAATATGACACGAAATATTTTTGTGTTATGATTTTCTACTGTCTCGCAAAATTTAAGCCAAGAAGTAAATGAAAGCATCTAAAATCGAAAATCGGAAAGTAGAGAATGGGGTGTCGTAACAGTTAAAACTAGACTCTCTGGACACCTCGCTAAAATAATAACAAAATAGATATATCCATACTTAATATTTTAAAAGTGAAAGCAGCTCTGTCTGTCTGTCTGTTTGTGACGTCATCACGGCTAAACCGCTCAACCGATTGTAATTAGATTTTACAAAGAGATATTTCAGGGTCTTGGAATGAACATAAACTACTATTATCTCGCGTTTCTTTTAGCTTTTCCGAAAATATCATTGTCTTGCGAAAAAGCCGCCGAAAATACAAAACAACTATAGTTCAAGCGGGTGAAACCGCAAGTCGGTTTTTTTTTTTTTTTTTTTTTTTTTTTTTTTTTTTTTTTTTTTTTTTTTTTTTTTTTTTTTTTTTTTTTTTTTTTTTTTTTTTTTTTTTTTTTTTTTTTTTATTATGTATAGCATTGTATTACCTTTTATTAAACGTATAGATTTATTTACATTCATCAAGATCTTGTTAGGAACTTAACGAGCTTAAGTGAAAGAAAGTTTATAAGTGAGCGATGTCGATTACTGGAGTCGACGACCGCCTTTTATTTTTAACCATTTGCTTATAGAAATGTATGAATGATATTTGAAATTTATAATGTTATACTGTTCCTGCAGTGGTTGTGGGGTCGATTCCCACTAGAAATAATGTTTATATTTAAATTATTTTCTTTTCTTCGATCTAGTAATAACAACGTGTACATACATCTTTTTTTAAACATTTTTATGTGTTATTTACACACTTAGGAAATTAAAAAAAAATTCAAAACCGAACCGTTTAAGGCGCAGGTTTGAATCCCGACGCATTCAAATTTTTATACATTTTTTTAAAAATGTTTTACATATACTGTCATTATATCTACAATCGTTAAGTGAGGCAATCGTGGAGTACTGAGTAGCCTTATAAAACCCCTAATGTATGCAGCTTCAATTCCACAAAATTATTTATTTTGTGTTTGATTGAATTGCCTATACAAAACAAGTTATAAAGAGAGTTTTGTATCAATAAGCTCTTAATATATATTTCTATCACGTAGAGAAGATGTCGAGAAACATTAAAAAGGTAATGAAAAAATAAAGAAAATATTATTAACTGGACAGATTCGATTAAACATTAATAATATAGCATCAAGAATCAATTTAAAAATTTATTGATCTTAATTTGTAGCAAAAACATTATTTATATTGAAAATTAACATTAAATATTAAAGTAAAAGACCAGTCTTAAGGTTAGGTTAGGTTAAAAAAATACTTCAACGCCTATATGCTGTACATGTTATTGCATAAAAATATTAAAAGAAAGCTTTTTAAAAAAAGAAAAGTATGCTTAAGTAGCTTAACTATTTACTACCACAATATTATTATAATAACTTTTATATGAAAACAACGGTTTTCTTTGAAACACTCATTAAAGCTTCATAGCTGAAAGTCGTGACGTTATATAATTAAGCTCTCATTAATTTAACCAAATATAAATATTATTATTAACAATAAATTCAAATCACTTAATACTTAATAAGAAATATTTCAAAAATAAAAACGAAGACATCAGAGCTACTGACAGTTTGTTTTGTTTACAATCTGCAAAAAGCTTTACACGCTCAAAATTATAATATAAACTTTGTAGAACTTTATTTTTTACCATACCATATATCTTTATCTGTTCCTAAACCTTGTAAGTTCACCTATCACAAACACACATACACCAAAACAAACGTATATATGTATATATAACTATAGATATAAGCCCACACGCGCACCGCCCGCCGCGGCTTCGCGTCTACTGCCGTACTGAAAGCCTCTGAAATAATACTTGACACGGTTTCAAATATAATTATTAGTAATTACTTTATATATTTTTTCTTAGAAATAGATATGTTATATAATATAAAAGAAATGTTTGTTATTTATATACTTAAATCTATATAATGAAAAGCTCTTCAGACTTTACAAAATTTTAATTCTTTGGGGAACGTTTTCATTTTCTTATATCTTTAAGCTTCATTATTTAAAGTTATATATATTTTTTACAAATAACATTGATCTAATTTTAAATATGTTTTAATAATATTAATTTTATATAAAATATTTGATAAAGTTCGATTTTGCTCTGTACTGTAGTCATTTCGATACAAATTCCAGCTATTTACACCGAATAGCTTAACTATCACTTTAGTCAGTCAGTCAGTCAGTAGCGCAAGATTATTAAGACAGCAATTTGTTTAACAAGTGCTTACTTATTAATATATATATTATTTAGCTTCAAGTACTCTCTCATCTTAAAGTAGAAACATAAGCTATGCTGAAATCTGAAACTAAAAATTGTGATTTTAAATATTACATAAAGAAATGACTTAGTGCTTTCTTTCTGGATTTTACAATAGATACATCCTTCTGGATTAAACGATAGATCATATTTAATATTTTATAAGAAAATATTTCTTTTGTACACATAAGGACTTGTAAGTAGTTATGGTAATTTACTTATAGTTTGTATTTTTTATCATTATTATTTTTGCATTTTCACGCATTTTCACGCATAGAAGGGTAGTCAGAGAGAACATAGTGTCAAGATACTCCGTTTTCCACTTTTCGCCCGAAATCGAGACATTGTGTTGAGTTTCGGAACTCAACGTCGCAGTTTATCTTAGGAACCAGAGCGGTGAAATGAAAAAAAAATATATTTTGTTTTATTTTTTAATTTTTACTCATATGGATTCTTATGACCAAAAAAAGAACGCAACTAATAATAACTTCGTGAGAGATCACTCCGTTCTCCATTATTCGAACATCAAAAGCAAAGTGCAATACAAAATACAAACAACAACGTCTCAAGGTACTATGACAAGGTATATTGACTACAATATATATATGAATTTTTCAGGTAAGAAGTTAGGTTTTTTCATAACTATTTAACCCAAATGCATAATACTCAGTCAAATTCAAATAAGATACATAATTTTTTTGAATACCAACCAATTTACCGCCGGTCTTTAAAAGTGAATGCCTCAGACCTGAGAAGAACCGGCGCAAGAAACTCAGCGGGCGCAAAGATATTGTTAATTAATATGTCTTAAGACTAAGGCAATACGTTAGTTAGTAATATAATAAACTTAACGTATTATATTAAATGAGATTAAGAAAAAGTGCTTTTGAAAGTGTAAATTTCTAAGTATCAGATATATGGATAGGCTAAAGCTATGATATACGTGTGACTGACGTCGTTAACTTTAAGGCTTCCTTGTAGTGGCGCCTATTTTTCTACACAATATGTCTGAATGTTATATTAATTGCAGGCTCGAAAGCTCTGCCGAGTGATTAAATTGAAAAATGATTTCTTGTCCTCAGTCTGATTTAACAAAGCACTCCACTCTTCCAAATTGATATATTTATATATTAATACATGAAGGCAACATTTTCGCCCGTTATTACAAACATTATTATGAAATTTGACATAGTTAAAAATTACACGGAGAAAAATCGAGATAGGTAACATTTCACATAATATTATACATTACAAACACATTGAAATAATGAAGTAAATATTACAATGTTTGAGAAAAAAAAATGTATTAAGCGAAATACACGTTGTCAAAGCCTCATCAATGGGGCTTATAGAATTTTTGAATTTGCCATTAAAACATCGTCAGGTTGTCTGAGGCGTCAGCTTTAAGCCCTGATGCCCATGTGTGGGTCGAAACTCCACACCTCACAAATATATGACTATAGTTCAACTAACGTTTTATTTAACGGAGAAAACGGAAAGTGTAGTAATGATAAGTCACTTATTTCTTCATGTTTCAGCCATTTTGAGAAGGAGAAGTACAATTTTTCTTTTCTTTTCTTTCAATACTAGTGCCAAACAAAAAATGTTAACAAAATATATTACTAACAAGTTGTTTTTCACGTCATTGTGGAGCATTTGTGATATGGATTTACATGCGTTCCATTCCAGAGTGGGAAACGCTTATATATGACAAGCAATCGTGTCTCAAATTTCAAAACTATTGACGTTTAATTTCTTTCATCTTTTTACGCGTACTTCAAAAAAATAAAACAGAACAGAACAAATATTGAGCTAAAAAAATATATTTTGTTAATTCTGTTTTAGCTATTCAAATAAACAAAAAATGGAGTGTCTGTTTGTAATATCAAAATAATAATTTACTAAATACATATATTAAAAACTTTTTTTCAATTTTTGTCTGTCTGTTTGTTTGTTCCGGCTAATCTCTCGCGTGTAGAATTCTAAAATAAAACTTAGGCTACTTTTATTCTAGAATTCCACGCGCATGAATTCGTGGTCACAGCTAGTTTTCAAACAGAAGTTAGCATAAAACTAAATAAAATACGTAAAATTACATAATTTTCTTACTCAAAATATTTTAAACGTATTTACGTATATGAAAATATTTCATCGTGTTATTACATATGCTTCTAATATAAGAGAGCACGCGAGCTTTCTAACGTTTATTTATAGCTTAACGACTTCTATCGCGATATATTTACTCGTTCTTAAAGCATTTTGTATGAAAGGTCTTGGTTTTAAGGTTTTTAAATTAGCTGTTATGAAAAAAACAAATATACTTTTAAATTAGTTCAAATTAATTTAGTGTAATTTAAAAAGTGAGCTTTATTTGGTACCTATTTGCGTACAGATCAAGAGACAGAGCTTTAGAAAATTGGTTTGTATAAACTATATTATTCTAACAATGTTTCTCAAATCCTAAGTTTGTGAATAACAATTTAAAAATGTTAATATATTTCATAAATATAACATTCTCTCTTGCCAAATAATTGTTCGTAGAATAATCTTTGGGATTCAGAAATTTGTAAAAGTATAAGAATTTCGACGCAGGCGGATGTAGAACGCATGACTTAGTGGTTAGAGCGCTTGGGCGGTTTCCAGGAGCTGCGAATTCGAATTCCACTGCGTTCAAATTCCTATAAGTTTTCTAAAAACGATTTTATACCCCAAGTGTGTGAATAAAACTTTAAAAATGTTAAAATATATATTACTTTAGTCTATTTTCAGTTTTATCAACCTTACTCGTTCGTCGTTTTGACTGTTAAACGTAAAACTTTGTTTATTACACATAGTTGAAAATGCTTAATATTATTTTCTCGCTCTCGGTCGTCCTGGTTAGGATATACAAATATAGTATTATTATTATATCTGGACACATTTCCTGGCAAGTTTTCGAACAAATTGGATAGCAAGAAGTGCGCGGGAGTAGCGATGCAAAATATTTTACATTGGTTGTTAGATAGCTAGCTGGATTGAAGCTAATAAAAGTATATTGAGTTCTTATGTTTTATGTCATGTGTAGTATATTTGTTACAGAATGTTCGGCTTTAAGGCCATGGAGGCCGTTTGAGTCCATCTTAGCGCAGTAGGACAGGGTCTGGCTGTAAACGCGATTGGTTGTTGGCTTGATTCCCACTCGGGGGAATAATTATATTTAAATTATTTTCATCGCTCCGCTCTGATAAGAGGACAAAATTGGGCTTTCAGTTCCGCTACTCAACACGCAATTTCTTGATTTCAGGCTGGCAGTGGAGAACGAAGTATCCTGAACAATAGATCCTTTCTTACTGCCCTACTATGCAGGAAAAAAAGCGCAGCTGAAAGAAAAATGTATATATAAAAAGCTCTTCTAGACTGTAATTGTCTTGTCCTGTCTTCTTGACTAAAACTAACAGTCTGACTATTTTTTTTCTTGCTCATATTTCTTGTATAACAATGACAAGTTAATTTCTAAATATAAAACAAATTGCGTGTCTACTATAATTATATTTTATGACTTAACTTGGTCGTGACATACGTAAATGGTTTATAGCCATTTTTTAAATAATCTTGAAAATGTCTTTAAAGTGCTTTAGTAATTAATATAATTAAACTTTTTCATAGCTTTATAAACTTTTTACGTCTTCATTAACCGCGTTTAGGTAATTTATTTTAACGATAATGATACTGATTATGAGATTTCTCTGATAGGCTGAGTTCTTCTTGACTTTAGAAAGAGACAAAGAAAAATGAATTTCCTTAATAAGCCTCTTTTTATAACTGTATACTTAACGAGTTGTTGCCTAATATCAGTTTCCCTCCGAGTTTCCCTCATATCAGGATAGTCAGAGAGAACTTAGTAACAAAACGCTCCGTTCTCCGCTTTCCGTCCGAAAATCGAGACAGCATGTTGAGTGACGCAGTTCAACGCCAACGAAAATACTTCAGCTTTCTACGCACAGTAGTTCTGGCTGTGCGTTGACGGTCAGTAACGCATGAGTTATATATATATATATATATATATATATATATATATAAGTAAGTAAGTTAGTTAGGTTAGAGACGAATGGATAAAAATCCTAAAGGAAGCTAGTACATTTCACATAATAAAAGCTTATATAGAAATGAAGAACAGAAAGCTAATATTTCTAGAATATTGTTTTTAAATTAATAAAAAAAAACACGATAGAGACTGCTTGATAATTTTTTTTTTATAAAAAAAAATAGTCGTTGCTAAGGCAACGCGAATTTTACGCATCAACGGGGCTTGTAGTACAAATAAAATAGTATTAATTATTTCATTTTTTACTTTAAAAATAAAATAGCTGCCCAACTGTTGCTCTAACTGTATTGAAAAAAGTCCTTACTGTTATGTAATTTAGGGAAAACGCATTTTTTTGCAACGTTCAATACAACTGCCATTTTGTTTGCAGAATCACAGTACAGTACCACACTCCTGTTAGAAATTTAAACTAAAAAGGTACACTTTTATTTATTTATTTAACTTGCATATTTTATAAAATAGGAAGTGAGAAGCTAGTGACATAACACTCCGATTTCCACTTGTCGTTGCCAGTGAATTTTCACTAAGTATTTTTGAACATTTGTTTAACAAGTGTTATTCGCATACTTCGAAAATTGAAAACACACATATTAAGAAAACCCCGCTGCGTTAAAAAAATTATACGTTTTCTAAATATGTATTTTTACACTGTGTCCAGCTGTGTTTAAATTCACACGATCTAAGTGATATCTATTTTAAATTGTTTATTTAAATAGGATTTAAATAAATTCTTTTATTCATCTATAATCATCTTTTAATTTGAAGTCGGAATGACTCAAACTAAGTATTCTATAGAATATTACCAAAAAACATAATAAGTTCGTGATGTTAATGCAAAATGAACTCCATTCTGCAAAGACTAGCTAGACTAAATAACTATAGCGAAAAAAGCTAAGAACTCTCTCTTCACATTTTTCTAGTGTTTAACATTTCAGCCGAGTGTGTGTACCGTTTTCAATTTTTTTTGCAACACGCAACTCTGCAACGTTGATAGTAGGCAATTCAAATCTCGTCTATAGGAGTTTGGCAAAAAATCTATTACTAAAAATTTACAGTAACATTTCTGTATTACTTTGTTAGTGCACAGTTATAAATTTAACTTATATATAGGTAAATTTATTGGAGTTAAAATATATTTTTTATAATACTGAGTGAGATGTAGGTAGCAATATCGTTGTAGGTTCGATCTCGCTTAAGGAATTTAAATATTAATATATTTTTAAATTTTTATTTTTATATTTTTCTTTATGATCTAGTTAGAACAAACACAGCGTTGAGCTCCACCACTTAACACATAAATTTCTTGAAAATGCAGAAAATGGAAAAAGGTGTCTCTTAAAATTTGATTCTCCCTTTTTGGTGCAATATTTAATTATAAGTACAGTACATTAAACGAATAAAATAATAATTACACATTATTATGTGCTCGACGCACACAGTTTTTTTAAAAAGTAACTAAAAACGTATACGTTGCGCGTCATTGGGTCATCTTGTGTACAGTGTCTATAACAAAAGTTTATGTTAAACACATGACAAGCTGTGTAAAATTTATTTAAATGATTTCTTGTACTTGTAATGCGTTAGCAAAATCTCGAGTTTCAGCACTTTTTCACTATATAAACTTTAACTATGCTAAACGTACTACTCCGTCCGCATTATTTTTTTCGAAAGTAGTCAAAACATTCCTTCGCTTACTAATATATAGATTTAACATAACATTATCCCATTACTTTATTTTAAACTAGTGACCCGCTCGCAGCTTCACCTCCGTAAAGTACAGCACTTAAACTATTTAGTTTTTTCGCCTTTATTTGTAATTTAAATTGATGTAACTTTTTTATTTATGAACCGTTTTAAATAAAATGAACACCAAATGTTAAGGGAAGGTTACCAAAATATAATAGTCAAGTGAATTTGAATCGCTAAATCCGTTTCTGAGATAAGCGAGCACACACACACAGACAAATCGAAAACTCAATATGTTTTGGCTTTTTTTTTAAAATGTTATTCGCACACTTAGGAAATTGAAAAATACATATTTAGAAAACGTATAAAAATTTGAACACAGCGAGGTTTGAACCCGCGCCTCTTGAACAGTTTTCAATCCCGGTGCGTTCAAATTTTTATATTTTTTCTAAATATGTATGTTTTGGCTTATTGATATATGCCATCAATAACATTTGTTTCCATATATCTTCCATGTTAAAACGGGGTCCAGTTACATTTTTGTTATTGTTATAGATAACCTTAAAAAAATAGTTTATTCCGATTATAAAATAGAAGTTTTATTTCCACAGGCGTCCCATCATTAACACATTTCTTTGATTACGTCCTCTGTTTACTTCTGTATTGTGACTGAGTAACGTGTGACTCTTTTGTGCGAGGGCATTGTGCTGGGCGTCTGCGAATCAACGGATGGGAGGCTGGATTCATAGAAGCGTATAAGCGTATGTATGGAGATGCTTTTAATTTTAATTTAAGTATGTACTTTTTTGTAAATAGCGTAACGTTAAAATTATTTGTTTTATGTTATAGTTATGAGGCAAGGCTATAGTTATTATTTCAAATAATTTCGTTTTCCAGTTCGACTAGGCAAATTTTGTCGTTTGTTGTATATATATATATATGTTTTTAAAATTGGTGGGGAGGGAAGAGCGGAGTAATTTATTAATAAGTTCCCTTTAACCTACACAATTTGAGTGACATAAGAATTTAAATGCGGAAAATTCTGAGAAAATCGTTAGACAAATCACTGTCAGTTGAAACTAACGACTCGCTTCATATAGCAGTATTATTGACATTTTTGGATTCGGCGACTTGTAAAATATATGTCAAACACATGATATTTATTTTATTACTTTGATGTAATTCTAATCTATTCAATTATTATACCAATACATTTACATTTTGCACTTCTTCTTTATAATAAATTGAACTATCCTACTTACTGTTCAAATTAATTTCGCAAACAAAATTCATTTATGTATTTTTATAATGATTTAAATACATAACCTGAAGTAAAATTTGAACCCACTATCTTTTTCTAGCGTCATGCTGTATGCATTTTTCTCGCAAAGCAGTTTAGCCAGTGAGGACCTATTCAAGACACTCCGTTCTCTATTTACTGAATTCCAAAATCGAGACATTGCGTGTTGACTGACGGACCGTAACGCCACGATTTGTCTTTGTACACCAGAGTGGAGAAATGAAAATAATTAAAATATGAACATTCTCCCGAATGGGAATCGAACCCACAAACAATCGCAAATACAGACACTAAGTGTTTCACTAAGCCACGACGGCCTCTTATACTCGTATACTATCTAAGTAACCTAAACTACCAATAATAGCGAATAATTAAACTTTGACTATATTGGCAAAGCTTATTGAACTAAGGGAATACTTAATTCTAAATTAAAACCGTTTAATTGGACCGCTCTACTAATTGTGGACAACGAGTTAACCTCACTGTCAATTGTGATCGATTAAGGCTTCAAAAGGAGATATGGTTAAATTACTATAATGTATGGGATGGATGGTAATTATATACTGTTTTTTTAGCTTCATGCTTTATCCTGTATAGCAGGAACTCTCCGTTCTCCGTCAATGTTATAAGAGTGACGATATCAGTATGTAATAATATGTAATCAACAGTATTAATCATAATGTTTAAATGAATAATTGGAAGCTGGAAAGGAGAGTGATATTACACAGATTTCTTTTTGTTTAAACTTAGTCAAATTTAGTGAATATAAAAGTCTTGTGGCATGAATCCATTAGGTAGTTAGCATTTATGGTTTTTTTAGAGTTACATTAAAAGTATATTGAAATTCAGTGTGAAAAGCTTTGAAATTAAGCAATATTTCAGAACTGGGCAAGATTTTTATAGCTACAATATATGGTGGTGGTATACCTTATATATAAATTTACCTATATATAATTTTTTTCAGCTTTACGCTTTTTCCCGCATGGCATGGAGTGGTGAAACTCAAAGCCGCGCTTTATTAACCCATATTTTTATCAAATATTTTAGATTGTTTTTTTCCTAGAAGAAATCTATATACAAACTCGTTTTTTATAATAATATATAATAATACAAACAATACAAACCAAACAGAAGGCAATTACATTGATATACGAGTAACGATATCAGTATGATATCTGTAATCAACACTATCAATGATAGTTTGAGAGCTGATAACGTATCAAGACACATCGGCGTTCAGGCAATTTTGGATGTATCATTTGTACACGTCTGTACCTAAGGGATATCCTCGCATTAGGCTGTATGGTGGGCGATCAATAAAGACGTTATGTTATGGCCATTGAACTAGCGGAAATAGATCACCAGAATTCTTTTTAGATAGAACAATTATATGACTAAAGATATGACTTTTTTCTATATATTTTTTAACATTTTTTAAAGTGTTATTCGCACGCTAAGGAAATTGAAAGAGGAGTTGAAATTGATTGAACGGTTTTCAAAAGGCGTGGGTTCAAATCCCGCTGCGTTCCAATTTTTATACGTTTTCTAAATATGACTCTTTTCTTTTTGTTTTCCGAAATTTGCACTTACTAGAGATTAAAGATCATTTAATTGGAACTCATAGTACATGTATAGTATTAATGATTTCGGATTCATGATTTTTCTTGCATAGCAATGTAGGTTGAGAAACCTTAACAACGCGCTTTCTTTTGTCACCTGAGCACAGAAATAAATACAATGAAAATATAATCATTCTCTCTAGTGTGACCCACAGTCATCGCGTATATAGTCAGACGCTGTCATACTCAACCACGTCATGTTATACAAATTATTTATTTAATACATTTTATTAAATTAAATAATTATTTGTATATTTTTTTGGGGTAACTCGATTGCTATGTGTATTATTTAATGTCTAAATTGTATGTGTAACACATACTGTATGTTTCACATTTAAAGATACAAATTACATTACATTACATAAAAGAGAATATTTTGAACATTAACAATCCCTTAAGTAAGAAATCGACAAGAATATTTTTCATAGTGTAATATGAAAATAACTTATAATACATACTTTTTGACAGTTTTTTAAAGTGTTAATCACACACTTAGGAAATTGAAAAAAGGCATATTTAGAAAACATATAACAATTCGCAATCCCGCTGCGTTCAAATTGTAATATGTTTTCTAAATATGTATTTTTTATAATATATATGTATATGCGTTTTTTTAATACTATATATACATAACATCATTAAATTTTAAATATATATTTTTTTATTCTTTTCTTTCCACGCTAATTTAAAAGCTTCAAAGATACAAAATCTAACCTACTGATACGCGAGAGAAGACGAGACGTGAAAAATGATAAGATAGGAGGCTGCATCTCGAGACGTAAGTGATAACCATTGTGACCGACACCGACGATAGCTGTCGTGTAACAAGTTCTTTATCAGATGTCAAATCTGCTTTAAAAAAAGTAAAATTGAATATAAACCTTTGCGCATCCCTGGCTGATTTGACGGTTAGTTAGGAAAGATGTAGAATTAGAAAGAAAATTGCATTTTGATTGGTTTAACACAATGGTGAATTTCAACTTTTGTTTTTTTGACTTGAAATCAATTTATCCTTTTAATCTATGTTGTCCTATTAAATGGATTAATTTTATATTTTAATTTCTATAAACGTATTTAAAACTCGAAAAAAAATATTTGGTGCCAATAAATATAATATGAAGTTCAAGACCTATAAAAATGTAATTCATACTTTTTTATTCAAGACGCCAAAATCAAGTAATACTAGTAAAACTTACAGTTTACTAGTATTACTTGATCTCGGCCTGTCTACAATTATTGTTATTTAATTTCTAACACGTATTTCGAAGGTGGCATTAGAGGCTTTTCAGATTTGGTTACGTAGAGAGAGGAGCTAGGGACCCTAGCTCCTCTCTCTGCCTTCCTTCACTAGAAGGCTAGCATTAATGCGTATTGCAAAAGAGGCCCTTAAGCCTACACTTAGGTTGCAAGTCCTAGGCACTGGTCCCAGCTCTTCTGAGCATGGTGAATTCATGGAATCCTAAAGACTTTCTTCTCTCTAAAGTTGGCGTGTCATATTTTAAGGAGTACATCCTTAACAAAAAAAAAACATATTTCCTAATAAGACTTGCTATCAAACAAAATAAACGGAAAGAAGCAATCAAAAATCTAGTCTTACTAAGAGTATGTAATTGTAATTTTATTGCAACATCCTACAGAAAAGCGAAGAATAAACTCATTGACAATAGAACTGCAAATGACCAGTTAGTCAGCATTCTATACATAATTGAGCGATGGGCTTACAAACGCTTTAAATAACTGATCTATATGTGTGATTGTCGATTATGGGGGGTCCTGAAGCTTTTATTTCATGTTATTTTTCAGCTTCGCGCCATATCCCACATAGTCTCAGTCCAGTCTCTGCTTACCGCCTGAATTTAAAACATTGCGTGTTGAGTGGCGGAATTCAACGCTGTGCGTTGTCCGAGCAAGGAAGAAGCGTCTGCCTTGGCCTTTGGTTGACTCAAAATATAAACATAATATAGAATTTGTGTGTGACAAATATAATATGTGGGATTTGAACCGACAAATATCAGTTCAAATATATCAATAAGTATTTTTTTTTTGAATCTATCATATAGTATTTGGTAGTGGTTATTTGTGGTGAGATGACAGAGCTTAACGCCGCACTTTGTTATATTAAGGCAAAGAACATTAAAATTTCCTTCGGTTGTGGGACCCAAAGCTTTCTTATCTTATATTCAGTCAATCTAATTTATTTTAAATATTATCCATATAACAGTAACATACATATTAAATTAATTTCACTCGAACAATATTAGAATTGACATTAACGCATTAAATATATTAAACATGAGTCAAAGTTATTCGAATGAACGAACAACGCCAATCAACTGTTACAAATCTAAAGTCATAATGAATGAGTCGTAAATACGACACCAGACGAGTGAAAAATGAAAAAAAGACGCGCGTGCGCATCCACCAAAGTAAATGGAAATACTTATTGATCCCGACAGATGACGCTACTGTGTTTTTTTTTATCTTTGGTGATTTGAAATATTCTCTTTCGGTTTTTCTTATATTTTATATGTCATAATTGCATTCGAGTATTTTGACTACTGTTTTTAGTGTTGTTTATTTCAGCCTATATATGCATATACTTAACACGCCTTCAACTTCAATTTTATCTACCTATTAATGTAGAAACAATAGCAATGATACGATATTTTAACCTACTTCGTCCTTTTACTTCTTTCACTGATATCCAATTTACTAGTAAAATTAAGCACAAATTTTGATCTGATAACTCTACAATATTTTCATATTAGATGATATCATTTTTCAGGATCACCAGGATAGCGAGAAAATGTCTTAGGCCATTGTAGTGAAGTGGGACAGCGTCTAACTGGAACTGCAATTGATTGGTTGTGAGTTCGAGTGGGGAATCGTAGGAATTAATATTTTAATTATTTTAATTTACATGACAGAGCTCGGCCATTTAACACGCAATGCCTCAAATTCAGGCGGAAAGGAGAACCCGATGTCTTGACACTAGGGTTCTCCCTGACTACTACGCGGGAAAATAATTAAAATTTATTCGTTTGTGTTTTTTAAGCTTATTTATTATAATTGAAAAAATAAATATCTAAGTCACTACTCTCTCCGCTTTCCATCAACACAGAGATAGTGAAAAATATATATTTAGAAAACGTATAAAAATTTTAACGTAGCGGGATTTGAACCCGCGCCTCTTGAAAACCGTTCAAGCGCTCTGACCGCTAAACCAAGTATTCAATTTTCTAAGAGTGTGAATAACTTTAAAAAAATGTATTTAAAAACAGAGACAGTGGACAGTGTTTGGTTGAACCCAACACGATACTTGATCCAAAAAGACCGGATAAATATATATATTTTTTAATATAAGCAATTCTTCATCTGGGATTTGAGCTTTAGACAATCTGGTTCACGATAAATATTACCCAAAGTATGAGAAATTAAAACTATAATTATATAAAACTAAATGTATATTTAGTTTAGCTTCTTTCACATTTTGATACAGGTGACTTTTTATTGGTCTATTTTTGTTTTGATCACAACTTGTAAAGCCTTAGCGATGAACGTATATGATAATTTGATGTTTAGTTTTGACAGCTCTATCGAGATACTTTTTTTAATGTATTTTTTTTATGAATTGAATATTGTGATTAGTTTTGTATTTGTTTTTTCATACTAAATTCACTGTATGAATGAATAAATATTATTAATAATCATTATTAAAATATGAATATTATTTATAAAAAAATAAATAATCATTAATTAATATTAAAACGTACTTTAGTACGAACTAATAAAGTAGAGAGTGGAGTGTCTTGACACTAGGTTCTATTTGTTTATACTGGTAACCTGGAAATAGCGTGAAGCGGAAAAACAAAATATTTTGTTGTTACATTTTTTTTTTAGATTAAACTAAGTACGAGGAGGTGAATTAGTAATAAATCACTTTGCTATCCGCTTTGCATTTATGTCAAAAACATATATATGAAGTAGGCAGTATAGTATAATGTCTTTGGTGTAACTCAATGTAATGTCATGGGGTCTTCACAGAATTGCATAAAAAAAATACATTCAATAAATTTTTCTATGCCGATATCCAAAATCATATTTTGTTAGTTTTTTGCATGGATAATATAACAAAGTTTATTTTAAAAATCAAATTATTTACTGTAATTTCTTAATTTAATTTTAGAAGTAGCGATGTTTTATTATTGAAATTTAGAAATTGTATTTTCTTTTTTAATTCACATTGGAATATTATTATAATAAATGTAAAGTAAGCCCATTCTGGATTTGAACCTGTTTTTACTTTTGACATGGATTATGCATGTGCATTGTACGTATCAATTATACTAAAAATAATGCCAAGTAATACATGGATTACCGTGGACAACGCCATGTGACGCAGCGGGCGTTCAACAAACTAATAGGTTTTACTGCCTTTAGTCATCACTAGATGTCTATAGTTTATGTGCACGGTTTAACTTCACAGTTAAAATTTAATCAAATTTAGTTACTTGGCTAAAAGTAACTGATTTTTAACAAACTATTTTATAAATTGTGTGTATAAATTCAATATTGTGTTGTATTGAAAATAAACACTCAGTATTAAAAATTTGGAGATATTAAATTTATATCATGTGTTATCAATGAAATAGACAAAATTGACATCAAATTTTATAATTTTTTGTCGAGATAATATGTCTGAATGTATAGAAAAAAGAAATATAAAGAAAAATTCTAACAATACTAATGTATTTTTTGATCTTCATATAACCATTCAGATATATAAAGAGTTATTCGCACACTAAGGAAATTGAAAAATACATTTATAAAACGTTTAAAAACTTGAACGCAGCGGGGTTTGAACCCGCGCCTCTTGAAAACCGTTCAAGCGCTCTGACCGCTAAGCCATGCGTTCTACATCCAGCTACGTCGAAATTCTTATACGCTTATTACAACTTATATTTGTTGTTAGCATGTGTTAATGGTTCTCACTTTCCATTTGCTGATAATTTAATTACAATTTTTGTTACAATTATTAAATGTACCTAACTATAACATTTTTACAACTATAACATTTAACTACATTTTTATACGTTTTCTAAATAAGTCTTTTTCATTTAGATATAAGTTTGTAAAGCGTTGCCCATTCTTTAAGTAATTAGGATATATAATTTTAGAAACTATGAGTGTAGCCCTATTCGTAGTTTTAAGTTAACGAAATAAGTATAACAACGAAGTTTCGAGAAATACTTTCTTAATACTACTCTATTTGAACAGTTTTTATCGTTATTGACACATATATAGGATAGGATATGAAAAATATATTTAGAAAACTTATTAAAAACAAACATAGTGGGTTTCGAACTCGTGCCTCTTGAAATCCATCCACACGCTCTGACCGCTAAACTATACGTTCTATCCGGCAACGTCAAAATTGGTATACGCTTGTTACAACTAAATTTTGTTGTTAGCATCTCTGTAGAAATATTTGTACAAATGTAAATTCCTTCGTCTAATATCTAAGTATATACAACAAGTTCAAAGTTCGCTACGTTTTAAATTTTTATACGTTTTACAAATAAAACTTTTTTTCTATACTATTCTACATTACTAGCGAAACTACATGACAAATTTCAGCATTCTTCGTCCAGTAGTTACAGCTGTAAGTTGTCTATTACCCACTTATTGAATAAAGGAAGAGTTTTATACAAACGAATATGTATATAAATCCATACTCTATACTAATATTGTAAATGCAAAAGTAACTCTGTCTGTCTGTCTGTGACGTCATCACGCCCAAACTGTTGAACCGATTGTGATGACATTTCATATAGAGATACATGATTGTATTGAGATGAACATAGGCAACTTTTATATTTTTTTCTAGGAATTATATATGTTTTACGAGAATACGAAACAGCTATAGATCTCGCGGGAAAAGCCGCGTGCGGGTCGCTAGTATTAATATAAAGAAGAATTCTTCTTACGTAATTACGTTAATTAAGAAAGCGCTATTGGATATACTTTTGACATCCAATAACAATTTTATATAAGCACGTGCGTGCGTGAAGCTGGAGGAGGTGGGTACTTAGCCATAAGGCCGCCATTTGTATATTTGTTTTTTTTATGTGTTATGCCATTATTTTTGTGGAAGGTGCTGTACAAATAATGTAAAAAAAAATACTTAGTTGCTTTCTTGTATATACAAATACATAAATATACTTTTAGATATATTGTAAATATAATAAATAAACGGATAGCGGAATAGGGATAGCGGAATCTGTAACTTCACCATATTCTCCGTTGAATATGAGATGTGTGAAGGAACAAACGTTTCACACATTCCACGGTAGAATAACAAATGTCAAATTAGGTCAAGACTTTCACATTTCGCGTTGGAGTTCAAACGTGCTTGTTTAATGTAATTAGTGAAGCTAAGCTACCTTTTTGAAGCATTTTTAAGCTTACTGATGCATTAATGCTTTTATATGCGCTTACATAAAGTCAAAACGGTTACATACCAATTATCATCGTTAAAAATGGAAAATGGAGTTAAAAATGGAAACTCTTGACACTAGCTTCTCAGCCTTCACCCACTGTGCATTTCTGACTTAATCTTTATACTGGTTTTATTAAATGGAAACTACAACACGCTCTGTTTGTATATAAAATATACGTATAAAAGATTGATCGTAAGTTATTTTATATACTCATTTTATTGAATAGTGTCGCAGTCTGTTTATTATTAATTTGCTTTAATAACATATACTAGTTGACAAGGGCTTGTATTCTTCTTGAGTTCATTGAAACATTTGCAAGCCAAAACTAAGTGGTGAAAGAAGTGTTTTTATTGAAATTCCTTCTGAGGGTGTTTTAATAGTTGTTATTTGAATTATTTAAAATACAACCAAACTCTCAACCGCTTAAATTCTCCGTTATTGTAAAAAAAGCTTCAGAAAGTATTATTAATATTTTACAATATATCATCATTCCGTGCCTTTAGTAGTCCATTAGCATAACGGAAATAGGAGTCGAATATTGAAAATTTATCGTGAAGAAACAATACAGGCCATTTAACTAATACGGTTAGACAAAGCGGTGTTATACTCCGCCATCTTACATATAATGGCACTAAAATAGAAGGAAAAATAGAGAGAGTAGTGTCTTGACACTGCTCTAACGTAATTAAACTTTATTCAAATACATGGCATCAAAGTTTTTTTTGAGACGAAGTTTTTTTTCAGCTTCACGTCTTTTCTCCGCATAGCATTATCCTGCTGTATTAGGACGAGAAAACCTAGGTCTCCACTTTAAATATATACGTATTTGCTGAAATATCACTGATATTGGAATTTCATATAAAAAATCGAACCTAAAACAAGAAAATGTAGAACGGAAAGTCTGAACAACAAGTTCTCCCTAAAAACCCACAACTTGTAAGTAATACATAATTTATAATATTTATAAATAGAAATGCTTAGTAATACCATACTATTAATGTTCACGTACATATATACTTAAATACATCTAGAATATACAATTTAATAAACTCTCAGAAACAAACTTGCGTTTGTCTTTCCCTGTTTTAATTCAGCGCCATCTGTTGCTGCACTTTAAAAGTTTGTGACTTTATAATTTACTTTACGGTCAACGAAATAATTTATTTTGTGTTTCTTACAAGTTTAAGACCTTTTAGCACAGTGGCAGTGATTGCAATTTAGAATACATATTTATAATAATATATTATTTCAGCAACTTTTTTTTAATTATGCATGTCCCACATATTAATGCATAGCCCGTATAAATAATCTAGACTAGACATAGTTAGACTAGAAAATAGACTGCATTCTCCACTTATCCAAATTCATGATATTGCATGTTGAGTGTTGAGTAAGCTATGCCGCACTTTGTTTTATTGAAATCGAATAATAATTAAATATATTTATAAATTTATCGCCCGAATTGAATACAAGCCCGCAACCATCACCCGTACACTCTGATGCTATTGCACTTTGCGAGAGGGGTTATGACGGATTTGCTTGTTCATTTACTTATACGTAGTGTATATCAAATATCCATTAGTAGGTTGCATTGTTTTTATTGATTTCGAAAATAACACAAATAGGTACTTTAAATATACAAAATTTCACGACTGGGAATCGAACCCATAACTATCGCGTACTTAGCTTCCATCCAACTGTACCACGATAGTGTACAATAGATAACAATAATATATTTCGGAATGTTATAAAAAAATACACATTATTTGAGTAAACAAAGTAAATTACTTAGGCGATTCCAGACAACTAATTTTAATTAATTTAAGCGACGCCGCGGTCAAGATTCTGAGATAAGAATTGAGTTATAGTGAGCTTGTTCCGTCTGAAGATACTTTTATGGAAAAATATTAAGCTTAACCGCCATTTGTAAGAGCTTTTACTTTATTTCTTTTTATATATTAGATTAATTAACTGCTTAATTCTTTTATTTATTATTGCTGATATTTGTGGGAAAGGAACGGAGCCTATCGCGTATAATTCCAGTTGCCTTAGCAACATGTATATCACTTTATATCAAAGTGTATGTCAAACACTTGGAAGGGTGTGTAATTTTTATTATATTTATGTCATGTATTCTTGTTCCACGTTTCCTTCATATAATATTTAAAAATGCTATAATCAATATTTCTCTGTAAGCATAGTCTTTGCAAAAAGAGTACAACATCCGTTCTCCGTTTTTCGTCCGAATTAAAGACATAGAGCCAATCAATGGCAGAACTAAAGGCCGCACTTCGTTTTACCAAAAAACACATGATAACCATTTAAATATACTCTTTTTCCACGAGTAGTAATCGAACACACAGCTAGAGACGTTCACAGTCAGATGCTGTCCCACTGTGCTACGAGGGTCTGATTGGCAAAATATCGTTTTATTCTAAAATAATAGTGAGCTACTGAGAATCCTTTTATCAGATATATCCTTATTAAACTAATCTATTAACAAAAATATACAACAAACGACCAAAATACTTGTATATAAAAATAATATTTACAAAGGACTAAAACAAATAAAGAGCAATACACATAATAATATTTCATTTTGCCTCAAAACCCACAGATGTCACCGTCAGCCGAGTTAATTATAACCAAATACGTCTTATTAGCTTGTTATTCATAATGTATGGTGTAAGGGCGATTACAAATTATTTTCTATATTTATTAATAAATGCTTAATGTTAAATTTAAGCGTGGCACAGTGAAACGGCATCTGATTGTAAACAGAGTTGCCTGCTCAATTCCAACTCGGTGGAATATATAAATTATTTTCACCTCCCCGCTCTATTAGGACAAAGCGCGACTTTACAAAAAGCCGCCAATTAGCACGCAATGTCTCGATTTCGGCTAGAAAGCGGAGAACGGATTGTCTTGATATAAGACAAATTAAACAAAATTTTGCAATACAACTGAGCTGACTACCGTCTCTTAGTTTGACAAAATTGTCCAGTACATTTTCATCAATCAGGTATAAAACCCACTACCATGATATACAGTCTGAAGCTTGCCAACTGCGCTACAAAACAGTCATTTAAGTTTAGTTTGTAGAACACCTTAGCTTTAATCGTGTCGTGTGATTGCAATTCAATTGATTAAAGGCACCAATATGTATGTGAAATTAGGTACTTAGGAGCTACAAATGCGTAATATTTAGTAATTGATTAATTTTCATACTTGAGGCCATCGTGGCTTAGTGGAACACCGTCTGACTGTAAAGAAGATTGGTAATGAGTTCGATTCCCACTCCGAAGAATGATGACATTTAAATTATTTTATTATATTATTTCATTTCCTCACTCTAGCAAGACAACGCCTGGCGTTGAGGTGCGCGAATCAAAGTACAATGTCTCCAATTCTGGCGGAAAGTCGAGAATGAAGTGTCTTGACTCTAGGTTCTGTTAAATTGCCCTGCTATGCAGTAAAAAGCTTGATGCTGAAAAAAATATAGAGATAATTATTTTCTTTCATTTTTGTGGGGATATGTAAAAGAACCAAATGAAAAATAACTCTGATTATCTCAACATTTTTGAAGTGTTATTCACATTATGATATGAGAATGGTTTCAGAAAACGTATAAAAAAATAATGTAGAGGGAATTCGAACTCGCTCCACTTGCAAACCTAGCGCTCTAGTAGACCAAGACTTTAAACATACGGAAATAAAATATAAAGTGGATATATAAAATAGTACAGTAATTTAAAATTCAGTTAACCCTAGCCTTAGGTTTAATCCTAACGTCCTAGGTCTAAACACTGATACAGTGCGGACTTAGTCCGGATAAAGCTGTCTTTATAGCGTTCGCTTCTACGACTATTTGAAGATAAGTTCGCTATTTGTTACTTGACTTAAAATAAGCTTATAGTAAAAGTATAGTGAATTTAGAAAGCTTTTAAAGTTTGATTTTTTAGCAGTTTTAATCGGAAGTTCCAAATGTAAAGGTTTGTGTTTTGCTTGTTTAATTTTAATTATACTGTAGAATGATTTATGTTGATTTAACAAGTGTAAGTTTGAAGAAAATTGTAGTAAAAAATTGTAATTGTAAAAAGTGTAACGTAAAATATGACGAAAATATTTTAAACAAACTTTATGAGATTTGAACTTGCACTACAGGAAAATTAAAAAATATCTTCAATAAGAATCCATTTTCCTTTGATATGTAATTATTTCTCAGTGATCGCAAACGCAATGTTCTTAGTTATAGGTTCAATTCAGATAAAAAGTAAGGAACGGAGTGTCTTGTTTCTGTCTCATAAAAAAAAACATTATCATCCCTCAAGCTTCTCCTTTACCAGTCAAGTTATAATAGTGTTATAATAGTGATATAATAAATGACATATATTTATATGTGAATCTGTATATGTATATGTAAAAAGCATCCTTAACGACATGTTTAATAACTTAGATCAGTAAGCCGCTAAGCTCCGCTTATCCCGCGATAACGATCTCCACTCTGTTTTCATTACTATACCGACTAGTTTTCCCGTTCTAATGGTTCATAAACATCGCCGCAAATAGTGTAGGTAGGAACAAAGTTCCAAGCAATAATCTTAGGCTATATAACCTTTCTTAGAAACACTTGGACAGTACTGGATGTGTTATAAGTCATTATATAATTCTATAAAAATGTAGAATTATGTAAAAATAATGAATTTGTGATGAAATGTGTTAGTTTCACACTTGTTCTCCATGATTGTAGTTAAATAGAACCTATTTTTAATATTTTGATGTTTTTTTAGAAGTGGTTTGTGAAGCTGGATATGGTTAGTGAATATAGTGTAAATATTTTTTATTTGAGTACTCACAACCATAAAAATGCTGCATTCTATGCATGTGTATGTATTTTAAATTTTCCGATCGCTTCCGTTACAAAAGTTTTAAAT
Organism: Podotricha telesiphe; assembly: GCA_038994665.1. Taxonomy (NCBI): domain Eukaryota; kingdom Metazoa; phylum Arthropoda; class Insecta; order Lepidoptera; family Nymphalidae; genus Podotricha; species Podotricha telesiphe. Next base: position 79,084 of record JAOYRR010000573.1, read on the forward strand.
TGACTAGTACCGTTTTTGCAAACATTTTTAACTATATAATTCAAAACACAACAAGTAAATTTACACTAACTTATTCAAGGGATTCGTCTACAAATCACAAAATTAAAAACTATCTAACAAAGACAACATTAGTGTGTATTGGTTTTCAGCTTTACCCTTTTTTCACATAGCATAGTAGACAGAGATATCCTACTGACATGACACTCCGTAATCCAGTCAAATTCGAGACTTATCGTTTTCAGTAACAAAAATTTTTGAAAATATTTTTAATATAATCGTTCCCTCAAGCGGAAATCCAATATATAACCATCGCGTTTAAAGTCACAACGCTGTACATCGATTAACCTTATCATAATAGTATTATGTATATGTGTGATACAAATAAAACACATCCAGAATTTCCACATCCGCCCTTTAAACTTAATAAGTAAGCTTTCGTCGGGATAATCTGACAAATTTTACGTCTCTTTGATTACTTTCAACTGTTCATATTACTCATAATACCCTTTATAGCGTCTTAGTACTGAAATGAGTTTGAAATTTATGTTATAGTCTCTGTTTGTAGAGAAGTTAATTATACTATTGTTGCAGCTGGTTCAAATCAGAATCTGCAACGTCGCGCTTTTTCCCGAAGAGTGGGGTAGACAGAGAGAACTTGGTGCCGAGACACTATTGCACTATCAACCGGAATTCGAGATACTGTGTTCAGTGGCGGAACTCAAACTTGCACTAGATCGAAGAAATAAGAATAATTTAAATAAAATTAATCCTTCAAGTGGGGATTAAGCCCACAACCAATCGCGTTTGCACTAAGACATTGTGCCACTGCACGACGACGGCCTCATCATCACCGTCAGGATCGAAAAGAGTATTTAAACTTTTTACAAAAATATTAATAATGAAATTGGTTTTACGTTGTATTAAGTGACGTACACGTTGCTAAGGCAAGGTATATTTTAGAGTTTTAGTTCCACTTTAAAATGCAGGGGGACAGCCTGCGACCATATACGCGACGGTTGTGGGTTCGGAATTGATTATATTTAATAAATTTTCATTTCTCCGCTCTGGGTTGGTCTTATTCCCTGTATCTATAATATGTGTGTAAAAAGGAAGGTATGAATGATGTCCAATTATAGATGTAAATATTTTCCAATCGCATATCAGGCCCTCGTCTACATTAATCGACTTTATTTAAAATATCATCTCAAGTAAATCTTATTACAGAATTGATTTTGTTTGATGATTCAGCGTTATATTTATCAAAGGCAAGGGTTTCTCAAATAATAACTTTTTATTGACGACCATACTGAGTACTGGCGACTCTGGCAACAATATCGACATATAATCAAAATATAATATTGGTTAAATTGGAAAAATAAGGAAGAGTTTTAGTAATTTGAACGCGAGACTCTAGCTTAAAGACTATTTTTTGAGCTAAATAATAAATATGTTGCATTTAGGTTCATCGTGGCACAGTGGTATAGCGTCTGGCTGTAAATGCGATAGGTTCTGATTTCAATTCTCAATCAGGGGAATGATTATATTAAATTTATTTACATATCTCCGTTCTGGACACAAAGCGTGGCGTTGTGTTCCGCGCCTAAATGCGCCCCACAAAATGCCCCAATTATAGTCGGAAAGCTAAACACGGAACTGCTATACCACTATAGTATAATATATCACATTGTCGTACTTGTTATGTGACTGGCTCTTCATATTTAGGCATTCAAATTAAACTATAAAAAATAACTCAAACAATTGACCTTTGTCTTACTAGAAGACGGGAAATGAAAATTATTCATATTTAATTCCGATTTTGATTCGAACCCACAACCGTTCCGTTTTCAATCAGACGCTCCCTCCGCCACGATGGCACTAATTATGATCTAAAACATATATAAATATTAATATTACAGTCCAATAAAACCACAAGTATTTCTAATTCAGTACTAAATATACTAAATAGACTAAATTCTACAATACTCAGGGCTATATAACTAAATATGAGAGGTTTCTTCATATCAGCGTCATTTGTCACACCGACTGCCAAGAGCAAGTGTTAATAACCGACCGTGGCAATGTTCCAGGAGGTAAGTTATTTGACTTTGTTCTACGTACGTACGAGCATGAAATAGAAATAGGTTCGTTTTGTTTGATTTTCTAAATTATATTTTTACTAGAGAATTTAGCAAACTCGGAAACGAATGGTATCTAACCCGTATATAAGATCTATCTATCTCTATCAAGGTAAGAAAATATTGCAGCGCTACTGCTCTCTCTTTGCCATCGGATTTATTTGATAATTAGCATACGTGTCCGGTTCCGAAGACAATATAATAAAAAAAATATTTATAGCAAACTTGTAAAAAATTGTACGCAGCTGGATTCGATCCCGCGCCGCTTGGATCAATCGTCAAAGCTCTCTGACCGCTAAGCCATGCGTTGAACGCAACGTAAGTACTTACGTTGCGTACACGTGTTGTAAAAGTGATAAGTGTGTGAACACTTATTAAGATAATATCATAATTTCATAGAATGAATTTGAGTCCTTAATGAAAACCATATTGAGTCTGCTCCTTTTAGTTTCTTTTTTACACTATTTTTCTTATTATTATCATCTATTATCTGATTAATTTAACTTAAGCGTCGTCAGTTGCATTCGTCAACTTAATAAAATATGTCCTGTTAGCACCCTAAAATTTTCATTTATACCTCGAAACATAAAAAAATTTTTGTACGTTCTTTCATGTAATTTCGGCAATAAAACCTAGGAATTTCGAGAGGTCCTAGACCCTTAGTGCTCCCCTAGTGCAGTTCCTTACTACAAGGTAGCATACACTAGGGGACCTGCAAATTGTTAATTATCAGCTTTCTACATCCAGTCGTTTCAGTCTTACGTAATCATTATTACATACTATAAAAGTATGTATGTTACTGTAAATCTTAAGATTGCCGAACTGTTTCTAAAATAACCTAAATAGCATTTACGAAGATTTTTAGAAGTAGAAATCTAAGTTTTACCAAGGCTTTTACCATTTCAAGTTGCAATAAATATATGTATATAATAATATAATATAATTTTGTAGTTGGCAAATCTTAAGATTTACAGTAATATATATTCCGATACTGATTTACATTTTGATATAAAATTCTAGGAACACCAAAATCAAGTAACCTCACACATACATCATATTTTTATCATAAAAACTTCGAAGGACGTCTGAAAGTGAAAATGAAAGTTTTTACCCAATCTGGGGTATAAAATTTTATTGTGGAACTTTTATCTTTCCCAGAGGTCCGTTTAAATGACACGTAAAGATTGTCTCGTTTGTTCGCCTTAAATTTAAATTATCTTTTGTCGCCCAAATAAATCCTTTTGTTCTTTACAAAGTTTTCTACATTTTATTGTTTTATTATAGTATAGTTTTTGTACCATCTTACTTTGTTTATTTTTGGCCAAATATTCTTAAAGTGATAATTGTACGTTTAACTCTTTTATATATTATGTATGCACTAATGAAGCTATCGCTGCTTAGTTTCAACATTTCAAAATTTCACTAAACATTACAAGTGAATTTATTATTATATATAAAAAAACATGGAATAGCTTTAAAATGGGCAGAAATTAAAGAACTGAATAATCAAGTATTGTCTGCCTACCCCTTTATATATAGGAAACTAGTTGACGCCAACAACTTTGTTTGCGTTACCCCTTTTGCCAGTTCCCGCAGGAATTTTGGAAAAGCCTCTCTTACTGCTTTCTTATACACCCCCTCAAGGAACCTACATGCCAGATTTTATTTTTTTCCTCTTGGTAGCTGTAGCTGTGTGGTATCTATAAGACACTCACTAATGCATTCGGTTTAAATTTATATATACAAGATGCTAACAAAAACATATTTTTTAATTTCTATCATAAGTAAAATCCCTAAAAAGCAAACGATTTCTCATTTTCAATGGCACTTACAAACTTTAGTCTATCAGGACGCCGCTTTTTGTTGGACAATTAGTTAGTTACTTCTCAGCGATTAATTTCTGAATTTCAAGGCTTCATCAATTTGAAAGTTAGTTTGTCTTTATGATGAATAATTACATGGCTTTTATGCAAGCGCTTTAATCAGGAGAATTGAAACGAAGTAGGGCTTGATGACTGAAGCTGAACACTTTAGCTTTTGTTTTAGTTTATTGTCAATTTAAAATGTTAGAATTGAGAAAGTTAAGTGTATGTATAATTAATATTGCCCATTTTTGTGCGACAAATTTGTTTTTTGATTTCATTGTTAATTTACTGAAATTTCGTATATTTTTATTCAAAGACATTAGTGTTTAATTGTCATTATGTTAGGTAAACGATATAGACAAGATGAGCCTTAGAGTATAATCATTCAGAACACTACAATTTAAATATGATTATTAATACAAGAAAATAATTATATTGAAAAAGACATAAAATGTATAAAAATTTGAACGCAGCGGAATTTGAATCCGCGCCTCTTGAAAACCGTTCAAGCGCTCTGACCGCTAAGCCATGCGTTTTACATCCAGCTACGCCGAAATTCTTTTACGCTTTATTACAACTTATATTATATTGATTTATAATTCTATATAGTATTCGTATTATTATGAAGTTAGAAAGTGTCAAGGATTTAATTTTTTACATTATTACACAATTTTACGTCGAATGATACTCACATACATTCTTCGCAACCAAATCTACTAACCACGACAGAGCTCATTGAAATTCAAGTTTGAAATATCTTCATTTATCCACTATGATACCTAAGAAAAGTGTGGTTATTTGTGGCGAAAAGTGGAGAATGGAGTATCTTGACACTAGATTCTCTCTGACCACCCTGCTTTGCGTGCGAATGTAGCTAAAAACAAATCCTACACACATAAATTGCATAAAACTCCATCTCCATCTCACTTTAAATATTGTAAATTTAAAAAAATAACCTAAGCTCGCTACGTTTCATAAAAAAATATCGTCAAATACCTTTCTTTTCATTTCAATGAATTTCCGTAAGGACGTTGCGCTGTATTAAAACGTGTAGTTTTAAATACATCGCCCGAAGCGTTCGCCTCTAATGTTTCGAAAGGGTAGAGTCGTTGATTTCCACGTAAAAATACTCATACCATGAATGATATTTACTTTATTTGTTTGTACGGTTTTAACGTAGGCTTCCACTGTGTGTTTTCATACGAATCTTTTAAAATTCTAAATTTTTTTCCAGCTTCACGCTTATTCCGCAAAGCAGTGTAGTTAGAGAGAACAGTTTTCACTTAAAATTGACATTACGTGATGAGTGGGTGGTACTTATCGCCACGCGTTGTCTTACCAGAATGGGAACCAAACCCACAATCACGCTTACAGTCAGACGCTATCCCACTATATCACTATGACCTCTAATATGCAATTGTAAAAGTGATAAAATCCAAAGAACATAACTCTTTTATCTAATTTAAATTTTATCCTTCAAATATATACAGACTTGGTTGGTTACCAGTATGTATGGAACGCAGGCATCGTTGTTACCCAGTGGTTAGTGCACTTTACGCGTAAGCCTTGCATTGTCTCAATTTATACATACATATGTCTGAGAGACGTCTGAGTGGAATATTTACTTGAATTTGCGTAAAACATCGACATTTTATGGAGTTTAGACAGGTTGTGACGTCATCGTTTGTCTGTAAACGCGTGTTTATGGTTAAATCTCAATTGGGGTAAGCTTCCATTTATATTTTTTTACAATGTGGTCTGGTCTAGTTTATCAAACTACGGCGTTACGGCTGTACGGTTGCGTGCAAAGCGGAATAACTTATTTATTGATTTTATTATAATATTTTTAAGTGTTATTCAGACGCTATATGCATATGATGACTTTATAAGTGAACAGTATTAACTCATAAAGATCGATAATATTTATTTTTTAGTACTTTACGCTTTTCCTCGCTGGGATAGCTGGTTAGGCAGAAAAAACCTAGTGCCAAGACACTCTGTTCTCCGTTTTTCATCCGAATCCGAGACTTATTGAGTGACGGACCTCAGCGCCGCATTTTGTATTATCACGAGAATGAAATACAACCAGTGCTACAGACGGTGCACAGTCAAATCCTGTCACACAGCGCCAAGATAACCTTAGTAATTACATATTATACTCTTGTATATGTTAAAATACATTTTGATATATATCATAAATAAAAAAAAGATGTATATTCTTATATTCTATACATTTTAAATTCTTAAACAATATTAATATATTTATCTTCAGCTAAACAATAAAAACAAAGCCGCCGTCACAGCCCTTTGCAAAGAGTGTGAATGTTTGAAATTTAAAATTTAATTAAGGCGTAGCGGCGGTTTCGTAAATCCACTAAAGGCGGGACACACGTTCAAAGCAATTTTTAATTGCATCCCCACTGGAAGCAAGTCTTTGACGTTTGCGATTGATTAAAAAGAAAATGTAATGTTAGGTGTCGCGTAATGAGGTGTGAGCATTTTTCATGTTATTTTTAATGTAAGTGGTATTAAATCTTATTATTTATATAAAATACAAACATATATCGAGGCCATCTGACTGTAAGTGCGATTGATTATGGGTTTGATTCTCATTCGGAGTAATGATTGATTATAAATATAAAATATTTTCATATCTTCTAAGTACTACATACTAAGGCACAGTGAGGTGTTGAGGCGCCACTCAATACGAAAATGGAGCACGGAGAGTATCATCACTAGTTTCTACCTTACGACCCTGCTATGCGAGCAAAGAAGGTCATTTAGCTATAATATAATGCATATGTCCTTAGTAAATGAGTATATTTTTTTTAGCTTCACTAGCTCTTTTTCTCTTAGCTCTTTTTTTCTTGCATAGGCAGCAAGAACCTAGTGTCTCTCTCAAATAAAACTGGCTTAATCTACTTATTTCGATTATGTGTACATTTTCGATTTGTCAGTGACCAAACATATTTGTTTTAGAATAAATAAATATATGAAAATAAAATAAAAATATGCAAAAAGCTTCACCTTATTGCTATATAACTTTTCATAGTTTCACAAACTTTCAACAAATAAGCAAAAACTAAAAATTAAACAATATTTTATTTTCGGACAAGGAAGAGAGAATCTATGTACATACGTACATAGATTCTCTCTGCCCGTTTATATTTGGATAATTGAACTAAAAGCTGATTATCCATTATTTTTTTTTCGCGCACTTCAGGTACCCTACTGTCAAAGCTCGCGAGATATTCATGTGTATTCGACACACAGCAAGTCCGCGGACCTTATCGCCACGCTTGGCCTTTTTTACCAGATGATAATTATTCCTCCCAGTAGAAATCGAATCTACAACCAATCGTGATTACAGACTTATCGCTGTGCCACTACGCCGCAATGGCCTCATGGTTATAATTAAAATATATTATAAATAATAACTCGTAGCACGACAGCAATGCACCGATTGTTAGAAACTCGAAATGTTACAGCATAAATTGTGAGACCACTCGCGCTACGAAACTTTACGAAATTCTGTCGCGCACATGTACACGTATTAAAATTTAAATTTATTTATTAATATGTACGAGTAAGGTTGTAGTCCAGTGTGTAATGGAAGTTGGTGGGACTGAGAGGATGCATGCTGGATCTGAAAACAATTTTGTAGGATATGCTATGAGAGCTGAGTTATAAGAATCTCTATTAATTTTTGGAATGGCGGTGTTCAATGCAGGTGTTTTTATCTAAGAAATATCTATAAGATATATGTAATAAATTATTTTTTTATTAATCTGTTAGCAATTTTGTAGGATAAGCCTCTCCATTTATTTATTGAATGTTTTAAGAACGGCGGTGCTTAACGCCTTATTTTATCTACTGATATTGAAACAACGTTCGGAAAATGAAGAAATGGTGATTTCTAAAATTCTAAAGAATTTATTATACATTATAATTTTTTATCGCGTGGGGTTTTACTTCTTATCAAAAAAATCATGCAGAAAATTACCACCACCATATTAGAGTCATAATGTTAAACATACTATATACATATTTTATTACGATATATATATATATATATATATATATATATATATATATATATATATATGTTTTATGTATATATTCAATTAATATGAAACCGATTTTTTAAGCACAAAATGGGTAAAATAAAATATGTAAAATTCGAATCACGCTAATACATAATATAATAAATAAATTTCATATTAAACACTCTAGATAATTAAATTTAGCAAATAATTCGGACCAAGACTCAACTCAAGACTCGACTCAACTCAACAGTCCTCAACTCAACTTAGAAAGCCTCCATAAATTTCTAAGCTCCTCTAATTTCTCAGTGTTTCTTCTTGCACGCCTTATTAATACTAGGGCCGTGATTAGTAACTTTTGATTTCAACTCCCAATGAGAAGCAATTATTCGACACATTGATTTATTGTTCGTCGCCCAAACTTTTTGGCGAACTTTTTGGCGAATTGTCCTCAACTAAAAGTTCAGACTTGTATAAAACATGGAGCTTTAATAACTTTCTTAGATAACAACTTTTGTATCTACCTACGATATGGCACGTTTAGATGCTGGGGGAGATTTTTGTTTTGATTGCTTTATACTGTCTGTCCGTCTATTTATAAGTTATTTGTCATTTCATGTAAGAAATGAGGGACAAAGTCGCGTTGATGAATAAAGCACTTAGCATTAGTATAATGTGTTTTCATTTAGATTGATTGATTGATAAATTAGTGTTGGTTATTCTGATTCTGATGTTTTTAGAAGTGTCGTCAGTGCATTTTTTGTATTTTGGTTTCATATTATACTAAAAAAATATGATAAGGAAATTCACTCATAATCTAATCGGGTGTGTTTTTTTGTAAAATGCTATAAATATTTATATGGTTTTATACTTTGGGAATTTTATTTAAAGAGTAGCTGGATAGCTTAACAATTTAATTACTATACTTTATTTAAAGGCTTCCTTATTTACTAAGTCGATTTTAATCTATATGTATGGTTAGGTCTTACCTAACCTATAGGTAGCATTCTTAAATCTTACATGACTTTTAGATCTATTTTGTAAGAGTATCATCTTTAATCTGGCTCCTAAAACACAGCGCGGCGTTTAGTCAATTTAATCAACGTGAACGGAAAGTGAAGTGTCTTGTCACTAAATTTTCTCTACTTTCCTGCTATGCTGCAAAAGGAATTACCTTCAATGTTTACTATATATTTTATTATTTAATATATATTATATTATTCAATATATATTATATTATTTAATACATATTTTTTTCAAAAAAAAAAAAAGGAAACGATATTATATTAAGAAAATACTCTAAATATACATATTTCTTGCACACGTTAATAATCTCAAATTTATTTTCTTACATTTGTAACACAAACTACGAGATATACAAGAAATAAATATGAAATTTATAGTTCTTTCCATGCATGTAAGCTGCAAAGTATAGGTTAGCTAGCAACAGTATCTCAAATGACGAGGTGTAACATGACACAGCCGTGGTTTTGTTCGTCTTGTATAGAAGAATAGACGAGTTAAGGCGATGCTTGTCCGTTTGTTACTATTAAAGCCTTCCTTAACAAATAATTATGCATAAATGCATAAAGGAAGGTGAGTATGTAGGCTAAAAATACATACAAATACAAATACAAGGTTTACACGCCCCATGTTGCCCATTTGCCGGGCTTTAGCCCGCTGTCAAAATTAGGGCAAAAAGTCGAATACGAAGTGTTTTGACATTAGGAGTTCTTTGAGCCTATCCTGCTATAAAGGAAAAAAAATGGATATATATGCAGGCAGGCAGTTTGTGGAAATATGTGGAAAAAAGAGAGAAATTTATTTTTGTTTTAATACTTATTTTAATATATTATATAGTGACTAATTCAAGAACGGAGTGTCTTGACACTAGGCTCGGTTCGGTTGTATTAACGGCTACGCGATAAAATAGAAAGCAATTTTTTTTTAATTTGTTGTTACACAGCTATTGTTTACTTTTTATTTTTATGGAAGTATAATAATAACTATTTAGGAACACAAAAATAATATAAGAACATTATCGTTCCTTAAAGAAAACATTAAATTTTCGAAATTTTCGAATCAACGAACTGACCCTTAACCACGTGGCATCTGTGTGTCCTGGAACGTACATTATCCACGCTATCAGAACTTGGCATCACGCTCAGCAAAAATAGGAAGTATTGTTATTACCAAACGAATTGACTGAATTTTATATTATATCACCCCGTTCTCTATTTTATGTGCTTTTTAAAATTATCACAAATTAGAAATACTATACTACTTTAAATAAAAAATAATTGCACTGTGGAAATCGAACCCACAAACAAAGCGTATAGTCAGACACTTGTCAACTACTTTTCGCCACGACGTTGTAAATATTTCTTTTTCAATGGAACTTCGCACTTTTTCCTGCATAGCATGGAAGTGGCGTCCTAAAGTCAAGACATCCCGTTCTTCGCTTACCGCCCTAATTCGAGACACAGTGACTCGAGGGATGGGATGGGTCTTTACTAGAGCTCTTATTTAAATCATTTATATATAATTTATTTCCCGACTGAGGATCAAACCCACAATCAACGGCTGACTACGATAGCCTCACTATTAATATCACTTCAATAAATTAACTTTTATTATTATTCTATTAGTGAACCTGGTGTCAAGATACTCCGTACTTCACTTTCCGCGTGAAATAAGGAGACATTGCGTGTGACATACCCAGGGCAATGAAAAGAAAATATTTAAAATGTAATCATTCCCTCGAGTGGGAATTGAACCTGCAACTGATCTCGTTTACATTCAGACCACTCCCACGCGCCACGATGGCTTCAAAATTATTGCGGTATATAAAATAGGATAATAGCACTTATTTATTTCAAAAATATGTATGTATTTATATATATTTAGTGTACTCTTAATTTTAACACCATTAAAGCTTAACTTCATACGATATTATGCAAATAATTGCAGTCACGGTTAAATACTCAGTTATTAACCACTGGTAATTGGTTTATTAAATTTATATACTCATTTATTAAGTAATATGAAATTTCGGTTTGTTTACGAATTTTTAATTTAATATTTATATGTGAAATTATATAATTAGTTCTCGTTTTATATTCAAAATGAATTTCAGATTCAAACAAGGCTATTGTGGCGCAGTGGGACAGCGTCTGGACTGCTAACGCGATTGGTTGTGAGGTCGATTTCCACTCGGAAGAATATTATATTATAGAGTATATATAGAATATATTAAATTATTTTTATTTCTTCCTTCCGGTACAATTCAAAGTGCAGCATTGAGTTCCGCTACTCAACAAGCAAAGTCCCGATTTCGGACGGTGCGTGGAGAACGGATGGTCTTGACACTAGGTTCTCTCTAACTACACTGTTATGCAGGAAAAATGCGAAGCTGAATTTTAAGTTCAAATTATTAACTCTCAGTTGGGACTTATCTGACCCAAAGAGGTACGGGTTCGATTTCTGATACGTTCTTATCCTAAATATCTAATTATTCACACTTACACTTAAAATATATATATATATATATATATATATATATATATATATATATATATACATATATATATAGAATTGATTTTTTCTTAAAACTCATCATCAGATTTACATTTTTATGTCGTTTTTCTAAAATAATTTTGGTAGTTGTTAGTATCAATAAATATAAAAAAAAAACTATAAATAGCACAAATTTCCTTACAATATGATACAAAAGAAAACTGTTTTGTTTAAAGAAAAGAATAAAACCTTAATAAATATACTTAGTTTAGACTAAAGTAATATTATCAGTGAACACGTATTATGTATATTATTGTAGGCGGCGAAAGCAAATATCAAACCTACGCGGTGTGCTTCCTTAAAATAAAACTTTATATAAAAAATATACTGTTGTAATATTCAATTTTGTCGAGGATGTAGGCAGGCTTTTGTGTCTTGTATAAAAATTGTATAAAATTAGAACGCAGCGGGATTCGAATCCGCACCTCTTGGAAGCCGTCCAAGCGCTCTGACCTTGAGGTCAGAACGCATGGCTTAGAAGCCTACGTTCTATATCTGATTGTGTCTAAATTCTAATACGCTTATTAAAATATAATTTGTACGTTTTCTAAAAATGATTTTCAATTTAATAAATGTGAGAATAACACTTTAAACCTAGTGTCAAGTCATTCTGTTCTCTACTTTCCGCCCAAACTCGGGATATTGTGTGTTGAGTGACGGACCTCAACGCCGCTCTACGCTTTGTCTTATAAACCAGAGCGGAAAAATTAAAATATTTTAAAGAGTAAAACGAGAGTGGGGCCCACATCCCTATCGGGGCCATTGAAGCAGATCGCAGGGGGGCAGCATCTGACTGTAAGTGCGATTGGGAATTTAAAATAATATATCGTTTTAAAATGCCAAATTTATTAATCCACTACCCAACACGCTATATAATTTAGTAAGACATAAAACTGAAAATATAGAGTCCCTACATTAAGTATCTGCAAAAAGAAAAAGAGAATAAAAAATATTTCGACATTACAATGACTTGTCGTATAAGCCTAAGGTCTATGTCTATATCAAGCCGTGTATAACAAATCGCCACTAATTACCTGCCCCGACGTGCCCCTGAAGGGTTAAGCCCCGCCATTTTTCATAGGGCTTTATACCGAGTTGCTCTTATCGATGCAATTTGTAGGTTTTAAAGTATTTATATACATTATTACAGTTTAAATGCATAATTTGTTATGCTTAGGTTCAACAAAACTCTTTATTAGAGTATGATTGATTAGACACCGTGTTGGATTCCTTCAACAAAGCAAAATTATTGTATTGAAACAAAAAACAATTGTTTGTAATGTTTTCAACGGCTTCCGTTTTTTCCCTAACGTCCGTAGTGACACTCTGTTCTCCGTTTTCTTTCAAAATTTGAGACCTTGCGTGTTGAGTGGTGGAATTCAATACTGCGCTTTGTCTTTTCAGAGCAAAGAAATAAAAAATAATTTAAATATGTTCATTCCCCCGAATGAGAATCGAACCCATAATCATCAAGTTAACATTCAAATGATGACGATAAAAATGTAAATTACCAACACATTATATAACTTCCCTTATCATTGCCATTAGGATATCGTGGATCGAACGCGATTGGTGGTGGGTTCGATTCCCACTCCGGGGAATGATTACATTTAAAATATTTTCATTCCTCCACTCTGGTGCCTAAGAGAAAGGGCAGTATTGAGTTCTGCCACTCAACACGTATCGTCTCGATTTTGGGCGGGAAGTGGCGAAAGAGAGAAAAAGCTTGAAGCAATAAATATTTATTTTTTTACAATTCCTAACTTAGCAACAAGTTATATTATCACTTTTAAATATAAAATCTTAAAATATTACAACAAAAAAAGCCAAATTCTTATCCAATCAACTAAGTCCGCACTTCATCCCATCCTTATTATGTAGATTTATACAGGAGTTTATTTGGTTACAAAGAACTTGTGGCAATGAATATCTTGAGATAAAGCAAAAATTTTTTGTAAGAAAAAATTTCCCTTCCATTGTTTCAGAGGCCGGTCCACTAAGTTTCGAGTTATTACAATGTTAGCAGAAGTTAGGGGTTTCTGAATTTTTTGTATTCAAGAATTCTGTAAGTTTATCATGTTGCTGTTCTAACCGACTTTTGAACATGAAGTTGATTAATTTGGCTGTATTTTTGTGAAGTTGAATTGTTGTAATTGAAATTTAAATTGAAAGGCAGGTAGTTTCAAATGCAAAGTCGAAAAGAACGCTGCGGCATTCAAACCCGCGCTTCTTGGAAACCGTCCAAACGCTCCGACCAGCCGTCCGTTCTACATCCTGCTGCGTCGAAATATTTATACGTTTAATACAATATATTTTATATGCTTTCTAACATTATTTTTCAATTTATTAAGTATGTAAATAACTTTAAAAAAAGCTACAAATAATTTTCATTAGATTTCACGTTGCGTGTCAAAATTTAACCAACAAACTTGAAAAACTAATTGTGGCGGGTAAAGTGAAAGTAAAGTAACCCCAAACGACCGGTTTACAGACCAGTTACCAGTTTACTCTCCCCGGACTCTCTGAATTGAGAGATCTGAATTGAGAGGAGCTGATGATTGAACGAG
>JAOYRR010000574.1:0-92318 GCA_038994665.1 Podotricha telesiphe
TACATTTCCTTTGAGGTAAAATATTATCAATTGTATGGAATGGCTTTCAATGTCTGGAGATAAAAAAACGCATCCCGTCTACAACTTTACTTGCTTATCTATGTACCTGTATGTGCAATGCGCATACAGTCGAGTGCATTCCACACATGATTCAACTCGTTTTGCATAAAAATATTATATTGTATAGTGGTAGTCTGAAATGGTAGCGGGTTCGAATCCTGATACAAAATTTGAATAAAAGAGTAATTATACAATTTGAAATTTGTCGAATGATTAAACCTACAAATTATTTTCGCACATCGTTGCGCCACTATATGAAATAGCATCTGACTGTGGACGCAATAGGTTGTGGGTTCGATTCCCACCCGGGGGAATTATCATATCATTGCCCCGCCTTAGTGCGAGGATAAAGCGCGGCAGAATTTACATAACGAGGTGTGAAGTCTTGAATGTAGGTTCCCACCTGGATTGCGGGAAAATTGGTAAAAAAAAATGAAAGCTTAAATAATCAACACGCAATATCTCTTTTCTAACCGCTATAATTAGAATAGGACAACACAAGGTTTCTGTGAGAACATCGGGAAACAGTGCCTCCCTATAGTGTACAGGTCATTCAGCAATTACATACAAATGGCTCATCTCTCCGCGCAGTAGTGTCGTCTGTGCGTTGAATACCAGACACTTTGTGGTGTAACGGGAGTTTTCTAATATACACTTTTTTCCAATTTCACAATTACTAAACATTTTTTCTTTCGAACCCGCGTTCTGACCGCTAAACCATGCGTTCTACATCCGGCTACGTTGAAAATCTTGTAGGCTTTTTACAACTTATTTCTATTGTTAGAATAGAGATCTCTGTAGAGAGATTTTTACAAATTGCTTCTACACACAGATTGTTCTAGGAACAATTGTTCGGCGAGAGAAAATGCTATTTATTGCTAATGCTAGGCTGTAGAACGCATGGCTTAGCGGCAGAAGCGCTTGGACAGTTTCAAAGAGGCGCCGGTTCGAACCCCGCTACAATAAAACATTTATACGTTTTCTAAAAACTTTGCTTTATTTCCTAAGTGTGTTTATTAAATAATACTTTAAAAATGTTAAAAATATTCACAATGAATGCATAGCAAAGAAGTCAGAGAATCTAGTGTCAAAACGCCAAAGCCCTCCACTGGCCACCCGAATCCGAAACATTAGACATATTTTTTTTATATTTTTTTATTCAGGGACCTTTTTATTAAGTCTTGCGTGGCGTAACTCAACGCCGCGCTTTCTATCATAAGCTTAAACACCCCTCCGAGTGTAAGGCGAACCAACAACCACCACCACTAACCGTGATATACATATACACTACACACACTCGTACTGTAATAATATAATATAATTTACTTGATCCGACTTCGAACGTGATTCAGAATATGATTTTCTCCGTTTTTCTCTCTGTTTCTTGTCCTTTAGCAGTTTAACTTTTTCTGGATCACTGAAATAAATGACAGAAGTATATGTCGATGGTAATGTATATAATACCTAATTAATTTGGGATATTGTGTCAGCAGTGAGGCAGCGTCTGACTGTTACGGGTTCGATTCCAAAGGTGCACGACTGGGTTCATGATTATATTTAAGTTGTTTTCATATCCCAGTACTCATTTCGAAATCACTTAAAAAATGTGTAAACTAATTTTAGTTTATACATTTACTGGGCATTGTATGCATTATCCAGGTATTCTTATTTTCTTATACCAGTGAGAACGGATACTACTTCTACTAAACTAGGATATATATATATATGTGTATATATATGTGTATATTGTAGTATTTGAAAATAGTTTTTAACCTAAACCGCGCTTACAGGCAGGTCGATCCCACCACAACACTGCTGTGCTTACTGAGAAAAAAGGGGGGAAAGGGGAATTGTAGTAACTAACGTATTTTCCCTCTGCATTATATCTTTGAAGATCTTCAACACTGGTGACTGTGTTTCTTTATCAGTTTTTTTATTGTGGCTGGAATTTTAAAAAGAAACACGATTTTTTCATATTATCATATTTGTATATATATATATATATTTAGTATATACTTTCTATATATTGTATACTGCAAGAAGTGTTTTTTCGCACCTCTACCCGTCCTATGACATTAATTGTATATCCCAAGGATTACTAATACCGATAAGGTCGCCTGTGCATGCCGTCATTATATAATATACTTTTGCCCTTTGTTTGTTTTGTTTTTTTGTTAAAAAAATATATATAAAAAAAATTGTAAAACCTATCTATATATCTATCTATTAACTTTAAATTATATCCCTGACTACCCCGTTATTAATAAACGGTGCAGTTAAAAACAAAACTTCAACCATCAGGACGGTGGTTGCGGGTTCGAATCCCATTCGGGGGAATGATTATATTCAATATGTTTTCATTGTATCGCTCCAGTGAAAACAAACGCAATGTCTCTTATACGGACGGAATGATGAGAGCTTGACACTTCGCCAATGTCACGTTGTATGGAAAATTGTAAAAAGAGAAAAATATAAAGCTACACTATTATCTAAACATATAATAAAAATATAACTGAACGCTGGCTGTACATGGAAGATATATAAGAATAAATATTAATAGAATGATTTATAAATGTAATAGAACCCAATACAGTGATTTGAAATTTTATTTTCTGTATATCTGTTTGTTTGTGCACGCTAATCTCAGAAACAACTTGACCTACTTAAATAAAGTTTAGACTATTGTCGCTTAACATTTAGTGTTTATTTAATTTAAATCGGTTCATAAATAAAAAAGTTGCAGTCATTTAAATTATAAATTTAAGCAAAGTTCATGATTTAACGGAGAACGCGGACGGGCAAAAAATGTAATAGTTCAGTCGTGTAGTTTACACGGGCAAAGCCGCGAGCGGGTGGCTAGTAGGTTAGTAGTAGTTGAAAATAGATCCAGTAACAACACAGACAAATGTAACTCTGCTATGCGAGAAATAGCGTGAAGCGGAAAAAAGCTCTTAGTATTTAACCCGCTTGAGTACCTGTATTTCGTGAACCATAGTATCGCTTACCATGACAATTTACAAACAACCTCAACAACAGTTTTCTTGAAATTGACTTGTAGGTGGAGAATGGAGAGTCTTGGCCTAAACTCTAATTTAATAAAAAATAATAATAACCTTTTACGCCCTACTCCCATAGTAATAAATTAAAATAAATATATGTACACATTGCAAAAAAAGTATACCTTCTTTTGATTCGACGCTACTGTATTTGCAGATAGTTAGCTGTCAGTGAACTTAGAAAAATGTGGCTATATATATATGGCACTCCTTGTTATTATACTCATTTTAAGTTTGCTTTATTTCCATTAATATATATATATATATATATATATATATAGTTATATATATATATATATATATATATATATATATATATAAAAGTACCGAAGCCTAAATTAAACAACAGTCGTATTTTCAGCCTAAATCTTTAACACTTTAAAGTGTAAACTTTGTGTAACACTTCAATTAACACTTAGAATTAGATATATGATATTAGTATAAATTTGAACGCAAAGGGATCGTCAGTTTTAAAGAAGTGCGGTTCGAATCCAGCCGCGTGTCTGCACTTTGTACGCTTTTTTAAAAATATGTTGCACTTATAATTTTTTTATTTGTTCATATCTCAGTTTTGTCTTATAGAGACAAGTTCATAGTACAAGTCTAAGTGGTTTATACCCAACTAGACATAGTGACTGCAGACGCGATTGGTTGTCGGTTCGATCCCCACTCGCCCCAAACAATCATATTTAGTTTTGCCGTAAATACTGTTACAAAAAAAAACTACTAGTATCAATAATGTTACGAAGACAATAATAATTGTAATTATGATTAAATTTTAATGAAGTGAAGTATTTGTTCGTTTAAAATAAATAAAAAACATTTGTTATTTGGTTCTTTAATGTTGCTACTTTTACTAATAATAATTTGGTATTGCAAGGTAAAAAAATAAGGGTTGATAAAATGATAAATTGATAAATAAGAATTGCCCAGCTGAAGTGGGAATGGGAGACATAGCCAGGAGCACTGTTGGCCGTTGGGGCAGTAAGGTTCTCGAGTGGCGACCAGTCGCCGGATATTGTTGAATGCGGAAAGCGCATAACCCTTGGGGGAGGCCTATAGGCTGAAACGACGAAAAATATGATAAAATTAAAGTTTTTGGGGGTATTGTTATAATAAATCATGTAAATTTGGTGGGGTTTGGTCCTTTCTAAGCAACCAAAGCCATTGTAGAAGGCAGACTTGCTTCACTGAGGGGGAATGATTGAATCGGTATAAAGCTATATGGATAATGGAGGAGGAGGAAGGAAGAATGTAATAGCGATACAATATATTGGCGCGAAAATAAATGAACAGTCATATAAAAATGACAGATTCCAAATTCAAATGTAATATTTTGTTTATTTTTAATTTTAACAGTATTTGTGGCCAGACTGGGTATTTAAGTTATTTTCATTTGCGAATAAATGAAAATAACTTAGTAGTAGCTAGTTCCACGACTCAATATGTAATTTCTCAAATTCGAGCGAAAAGTGGAGACCTGAACGTCGCAGTGGGACAGCGTCTGACTGTTAACGCGATTTCAATTCTTTCGTTCAATTCTCACTCGGAGGAATGATAATAATGAATTAAGGACCTCTTTGGTAAGACAGGTTAATGACACCTGGGTTCACCTTCGAGAACAGTATCGACGATACTGAAGGTCATAAAGAAAGGACAAGGACCCCT
The DNA here is from genome assembly GCA_038994665.1 of Podotricha telesiphe. NCBI lineage: Eukaryota > Metazoa > Arthropoda > Insecta > Lepidoptera > Nymphalidae > Podotricha > Podotricha telesiphe. Next base: position 4,785 of record JAOYRR010000574.1, read on the forward strand.
ACGAGTGAGGAGGGCGTGTATGAAGAGGGTGGGTTGATGACTGTAGACGAGGTGAATGAAGTTATGCAGGGATTTGACGGTCTTCTCTCTTTGACTACCCCGCAAGGGATAAAGCGGACTTGTCCGCTCAATTTAGCGTTGCGTCGCATGCAGGACTCCTTTTCCTGTATTTAATTTTAAATATAATAATTTCGTTGCGGAATCAAACCCACAACCAATGCGTTTATAGTTAAACACTACCACTGAGCCACCATGTCTTCATTTATATCTTTCTCTACAGCAGCACACCAAGGCACAGATAAGCTAGTGTGTAGACACTTCGTTCTTCACTTCAAATTTCTTCTTCATCAAATTTCAAAACACTGCGTATTGAGTAGCGTAACTTAACCTCGTGCTTGGTTTAACCAGAGCGGACAAGCCATCCATACTAATATTATTAGTCTTTCTGTCTGTCTGTGACGTCACCACGGCCAAACCGCTGAATCGATTGTTATGAAAATTTATAGCTTCAAGCTTAAAAAATATATTTTCCAGGAATTTAAATGTTTCTCGAAAAGGTCTCCGAGCCGGCGCGGGTCGCTAGTATTAAATATAACCATTTCTCCAGCAAATCGAACAGACAAACACCGCATTTTCAGTCAAACACTACCAAATACCAATGCGGTAAAATGATTTTTCTTAATAAAACCATCCCCACGAATGCGTATCGAACTCACAATTATCGCGTATACGATACAAGGCTGTCCCACAGCGCCACGAGTGGCTCAATTATTTTATATCGCATGTTTTATATATTGTATGGCGATTTTTATTGCACCGTAATGTTGCTACCTTGCGCTCAATTTCCTAGAGTGATGCTCGTTTGTTTAGAGATACGTAAGTCGCAAGGCGGAATATTTAAGCAAAGTCCCCCACGACAAACGGTGTTCGAGTCGAGGTTCGAGTTCGAGACAAGTCGAGGTTCGAGTCTCACATGAGGCGCCCTTGCGTCACTGATGAATGAAACTAGATTTATGATTTCCTCTCGAGGTCTCCAAGCCAAGGTCGGAGCTCTTTTAGCTCGGCCTCCACCAAAACCCGGCGACGCCGTAGAGGCCACTATGGCCAACAGCATACTACACAATCGAAAAAAAAAGCCGGAATATTTAGTATTTAAACTAAAAAGGGAGCGCATTATGGAGTTGGATATGAAAACTTAGTCTCAATACAGTAGTCTAGTCTCAGTCACTTTGGGTTAGTTTCAAAGGTATTGAACAACAGAGTCTGTATACAAAACAAAATATAAACAAAACCGTTTTATATTACAGGAAATATAAAAAAATCGAAGCGAACAAGCGCACGTGGTCCGAAATTGAGACTCCAACTCGGGGTGATAATAAAACTTTTTATTTTATCCAGAAATAGAGATAAAAACAGGAAATAAGGTATATAAATAAAAAAAAATCATATACAAAGTACAACAATACTCGGTACTGATTTTATTTAACTAATTTAATTTCTCAGCTTTAGTACGAGAAAACGTTGAAAATAATCAATACATACACGAATATATATTCGCTTAACCAAAGCACATTTTCTCGAAATCGTAGAAAACGTAGTGTTTTGCCACTAGGTTCTCTCCGTCTACCCATGTGGAGAAGATGATGGAAATAGAAATAAATAAAAAAATAATAATAATTACGGAACCCCTTACATACAACCACCGCTCTCTAACGTCGACTTTTATTACAGTTTATAGTACGTTGTATTTGAAGTACTGCGATATTAAACATATAATAAACTGTTTAACCCAAAAACTGCTCTTTTATTCATCCCCATTACCACTTAAATTTGTTTTATTGGCGTTACACACGTTATGTTCGAAAACACATTGGTTACACACGAAACCATTGAGACACACGTCAAAACAGTTCACACGCGACGGTCGGATCTTCGTATTCTGGAACAAATTTCCAAGGTGATTCTGTGTATTTCGTATCGCAACGGGTTGCGGGGAGCTTTATTTTTTTATTTTAGCACTAATTAGAATAAATAAATTTATAGGTTTGATATTTTTGAATTGTTATTCAAACACAATTAGGAAAATGGAAAAACATTTTTGGAAAACGTATAAATTTTGAACGCAGCGGGATTCGAACCCGCGCCTCTTGGTAACCGTCCAAGCGGATGTAGATGATGCCGCATGTAGAGCGATCACGAACGTTTTTTTAATATATAGCACAAAACAACATTAAATATATTATAATTGTAAATTAATAGAAAGCATAATATACAGTACAAAAAGCGTGGTTGAGCTCGGTCGCCGATCACGCAATATCACGGATTGGAGCGGGAAATGGAGAACGGAGTGTTTTGACACCATTCTCTTTAACTACCCTGCTGTATAAAAAATGCACAAAGCTGAAAAAGAAAATTGTCTGTATTTTTAACATATTAAAATGTTATTCACAGTTATTAAATTGAAAAGCACAACGGGATTCGAACCCACTCTTGGAAACCGTCCAAGAGTGGGTTCGATTCCCGCTGAGTTTAAAGTAATAGTTTGTATTTAATAAACTTTTACCCGCTAAGGCAAAGCACGTAGTTGAGTTCCCATGCGCGACTTTTGGCGGAAAGTCGAGAACCGAGTCTCTTGACACTAGGTTCTCTCTTTTCGTTCTCCAATTACATTATTTTTTAATCTAATTCTTTTTTCTATTGGAAATTGAACCTGTGCCTCATATACTACGTCAAATGCTACAAGCTAAATTCTAGATTCTTCTAAAGGGCCGTCTTAGGGGTCTTTATGACTCCCGCGAGTATTGCTTGGAAGCTTCGTACGGGCGGAGTGAAATTGTTAGTTTATTTTATTGCGTTATACCATTTATATAGTTTTAGGTATTTTTGTTTGATCCTAAGAGATTGTGAGTAATGGTAGTGACGCCATTCTGCGGATAGCAGGGTAATCAGAGAACCTAGTGTCAAGACACTCCGTTCTTTATTTCCCGCCGGAATTCTGAACATTGCGTGTCAAGTGGCGAGATTTGCCACCTTTCTTTTGTCTTAACCTATCTGATAGAAGAAAATAATTAAAACATAATCGTTTCCCCAAATAGGTATCGAACCCACAACCATCACCTTTACAGATAGAAGTTGGACCACGACGCTACATTTATCTCATGTATACTTGTATACAGATAGACCGAAATTGTGATATTTTAACATTATTGAAGTGTTATTCATACACTTAGAATATTTCTACAAACAATATCAATGTTTAGGAATAATAGATAAGGAAGTTCTGTAATTATATTTTCAGTATAAGATGAGAAATTTGTACAGCGTTTAGTTCCGCAGCTCAACGTGGCACTAGGTTCCCCCTGTATACCCTGATATACAATAAAAAGCTAGAAGCCGTTTTGGATTATCTATTAAAAATATGTAGTCGAACCTGTTACCCATATATATATAAGTTAAGTAAAAACCATTAATTTTTCCTAAACATTTCAATCGCAATATTTATATTTGCGGAGAGCAACGCTGTGTAGTTACGTATTCTGAATGTAGATGTTGAATTCTGATAAATAAAGGAAGAGGTAAGGCGAACCGTAAACACCGATTAGGGTTGTTGGAAATTAAATAAATAATATAATATATTTTTGAAAATAATTATTGTTTAGGTTTATTATTGAGATTTTTTTGAAATAGGAAAAAACCATAGCATTCGCGACACTGATGCCGTAAACGGAAACACAAAGAACCTGGTGTCAAGACACTCAGTTCTCCAATTTCCGCCGGAAATCTAGACACTGCGTGTTAAGCAAAACTGGAAGCTGCGTTTTATGTTAGGTACCAAAGTGGAAAAAATTAAAATAATTTAAATACAATCATTCGTCTGAGTGGGGTTCCCCCGTGGTGGGTTATTATGGCCTTTGGCGGTACGTTCTCTCTGTCAATAGAGAAGAAACTTCTTAGCAGTCTATGGATTTGCGCGCTCATCGCGTTGCAGAGAGCTTGGAGCAGTTCCAATGGAGTAAAAATGGAGAATAGAATTATATATAAGATAAGATAAATTTTTATACAAAAAAGACTGTTACACATATACACATAAAATAGAACTAACCATATATAACAAATATACCATCAGAGTGTCAGACAGTCAGAGAAGTTGAAATCTCTCCGCTTTCTCCTTCTTCCCTAGTCAATACGAGTGATAAATGAAATACAAATATAATATACAAAGCAAAAGATTTTTTTAGAGAATGGAGATTTTTTTTAACTCGCCCACATTCTACCCGGAGTGTCCCGCGATTTGACACTACAGTTTGTCAAAACTGATTGTTTAAATTTTGAGCTTTGATATATATTTTGAATTTATAATGACTTTCTAAGATATGTTTTGACTAAGTTACATTATGAAATGAAACTATTTTACCGGATTAATCGCGTATAATTTTGGTATTCGAAAATACATTTTTAGAACCCGACGTTTCGAACACTTTACAGTAAATCGTGGTCACAAGTAGTCTGAGGTGGCACTTGTCTGTCATTCGATACAATTATTATCTCAAACTACCGCCAACGGTTTCAGTTGCCTCGCGTACTGCCCCTGGTTTCTTGCATAATGAGCTGACTGTATCTTGCTCTCTGGTGCGATCGGATTGAGACTTCAATGTTTTCAGTATTGGGCCCCAGGTGGTAGAAAGTTTCCAACCGTCTTCTCTATTGAAATTAGTCGTTCTAAAAATGTATTTTCGAATACCAAAATTATACGCGATGAATCTGGTTAAAAATAGTTTCATTTCAAAATGTGTAATAATCGCGAAAATCAAAGAACTTATTATGAGTTACATTAGTTAAAGTTATGAGTATTACACATAAACACACACACACACACTAGATTTTAATTTAATAAGAAAAGCATATAAAAGATTTCCCCACAACCGCCAACCCTACCGGCTAATATGTGAGTGACAGACGGACATAAATTACATACGTCGCATGATGCCCCCGGGTGTGGGTTCGATACCCATTTTATTACCAAAGTCAACTATAACTCCGACAAATTACTACTCGGAACATGTTTTATATTATAATGTATGAAAATATATAAAAAAAACGCATCTAAGCGGAGTGGTATTGTATTCATGATCCTTGTTCCGATTTAAATTCTTTTCATTTCTCCGCTCTAGTCTAAAAAAAAAACAAAGCGCGACGCGTTAGTTCCGCCAATCAATACGCAAAGTGTACAATATTAGCGGAAAGGAAGGAAGGGAAATGAAAATAATTTGGCGGAATCTATGTACATAATAATATATTATAATATGAAAAAATAACAACAAGAAATTAAGCGACCATAGTGGCACAGTGACTGTAAAGCCGATTGGTTGTGGGTTCGATTCCCCACCAAAGACATAAATTATATTTAAGTTTTTTTTTCATTTATCTCCTCTAATAGCTAAGACAAAGCGCGGCGTTGAGTTCTGCCACTCAAAACGCAATGTCTGTATGAAATCAGTGACGGAGAGCAAATTGTCTTGACATGGTTCTTTCTGACTACAAAGAGTGAATATTTAAATTTAAATTGTTTATTACAGCTTACAGTATTGTTCCCTTGTTTACATAATTTATAAGAAAAAACGATTATTATATTTTAAAAATGAAGTTTATTTATTCATTTTATTTATTGTACTATTACGAGCGCTTGAACGGTTTTCAAGAGGTGCGGGTTCAAATCCCGCTGCGTTCAAATTTTTTTACGTTTTCTAAATATATCTTTTTTTACATACACATTTGTATATATATATATACTTCGTATTACATACAGACTATAGTCTATTTATTTCCAATAATATAAAAATATCAAGAGATCTTAGTAATCCTAGCGGAATCCTTAGTAAACCTAATTTTCAATTAGAACATCTGTCAAGAACGGTTTTCAAGAGGCGCGGGTTGAAATCCCGCTGCGTTCAAATTTTTATACGTTTTCTAAATATATCTTTTTTATATATATATATATATAGATTATAGTTTATTTATTTCCAATAATATAAAAATATCAAGAGATCTTAGTAATCCTAGCGGAATGGCGAAACCTAGTTTTCAATTACGGTACCAAAGAACAACCCAATATCGTGTCACCTTAATTCTATCGTAAAATGTTAACTTAGAGGGGCCATCGACGTTTGGTCCAAAGTGTTCAATATAGAGTTTCAATTTTTTTTTGTATTCTGAGGTCTTCGTGTCGTTGCGAGTGAGTGTTTGACTATGAGCGCGACTATATATATATTTATTAAAATTATTTTCATTCCTGTGCTCTAGTCAAATTAAATACAGTATTCTAAAAAGTAACATCTCGATTTCAAGCGGAAAATGCAGATAAGAGTCTATCACCATTAGGTTCTCTCTGTAAAGCTGAAAAAAATAATACGACGAGGGCAACAGTGATAGTACTATAATAAAATTATATAATTTTACACTATATTGGTAGAACGCTTAAAGTATGTGTTTGAACAAAGTGCGGCAGTTTCTATCCCAAGTATTATTTCTAATATCAGCGTAAAGTATTAAAAAAGTAATGATTAAAATTCTATCTGCAAACTTAACATAACGTGCTTAGAAAGAAATATATTAAAGCCAGACATATTTAGAAATCATATAAAAATTTGACCGCAGCGGGATTTGAACCCGCGCCTCTTGGAACCGTTCTTGACAGACATATTTATAAAACATATAAAAATAAGAACGCAGCGGGATTTGAACCCGCGCCTCTTGGAACCGTTCTTGACAGACATATTTATAAAACATATAAAAACCGTCTAAGAACAGTTTTCAAGAGGCGCGGGTTCAAATCCCGCTGCGTTAAAATTTTTATATGTTTTATAAATATGTGTTTTTCAATTCCAGGTAAAAGTGAACACTTTAAAAATTTTAAAAATATATATATTAGAGACATTTTAATATTATTAAAAGTGTTATTTGCACACTTAGCATGAAAGTATTTTTTTTAACATAACAACAGCTTGCTAGAAAAGTATTTGTGTGCCGTTCAAGCATTCTAGCCAATTTCGTTTACCACTAAATAAATTGTTACGTAGCTCGATAACAACGTATAGCTTAGTGTGTGTATGTATCAATAGGTGCGGGTTCGAATCCTGTTATAAATGCAATTTATTTGTTTCTAAGTATTAAAAACGCTTTCGCCCATAACTTACAACAATTGCCAATGTATCGATAGGTGACACGGAGTTAGAGAGCGCTGTTTTTACGATTGTGGTTTTTTATACTGTTTTCTTTTACTTGTAAGGATTGGTCACTAGATTTTTTTTTTTAATTCATTGCAAAAATTTTAATGAAAATTTCATAATATAAACAAGGAACTCAGAAATCAGGAAAAGACATCAGTTTCGTGCAATGAAATAATTATATTGTAACCGGATTCGGACACTTGTGCTAATTTACAAGCAAATTAGACGAAAAGTAGCAAGTGAAAATGGCATTGCAATATTCGTTCATATTTTTATACGTTTTCAAACTCACACATATCAAAATCACACATGTTATAAATTTATTGAATGCGTACGCGCATATTTTTTCATATTAACTTTGACATCATTATTCTAGGGATTTCAATGTTATTTTTTTTTGTTTTAACACACCAATTCCTTAACAGGTGTACTGTATCCAAATCTCCTTATTTGCAGTGAGATCACCCTTACAGCATCCCACGGCGCGAGAGCAACAAAATGTCGACTTTAATTTCCATAATTACCTATAAACCTGGCTTTGGAGACCTTACATTACGACCACATATATATTAACTAGCAACCCGCTCGTGGTTTCGCCTGCGTTAACCATTTACTCTTTTCGTCCACCCGCGTTTCTCGCTAAAACACAAACTTTGCTTAAATTGATAATTTAAATGGTTGTAACTTTTTTATTTATGTACCGATTGAAATGAAATACTAAAATACAGTAGACAAAACTGCAGTTAAATCGGTTAAGCCTTTATATTTTTTTAACATTTTTTAAAATGTTATTCCCACACTAAGGAAATTGAAATAGACATATTTAGAAAATGTATAAAAATTAAATATAAATTTTAAATAAAAATATTACCATAAATTTTAAATATAATTAAATAAACATTAAAATTAAGTATAAAAATTGGACAACAACAAATATAAGTTGTAATAAGCGTATAAAAATTTCAACGTCGCCGGATGTAGAATGCATGGCTTAGCGGTCAGAGCGCTTGAACGGATTTCAAGAAGCGCGGGTTCAAATCCGGCTGCGTTCGAATTTTTATACGTTTTCTAAATATGCCTTTTTCGGTTAAGCCTTTTCTTGGATAAGCATGCACCACAAACAGATAAAGACAAAAGAAAATTAAAAAAAAACCATTGTTTTCGATACTGTTACATTGATAAATGCGCCCAGTAATATATTTTGTCATATATCTTCTATGTACAGACAGGTATTGGTTACATTTTTATTGTATATATAACAGTTAGGAATATACGAGCTGCCTTACCAGACTTTGTATATGCGATACGATGATTTTATAAGTTTTCACCATTTTTTACCATTTTTTTAAATTGAAAATCATATTTTTAGAACCCGCACATCTAGTAAACTGTTCAAGAAGAGGTGCGTTTTCTAATATCGTAATAGGTTTTTCACGCTTTTTCCCGACCAGCAGGCTAATAGAACATAGCGTCAAGACACTTCGGTCCCCACTTTCCTCTTAAAACTGAGACATTGCGTGTGGAGTGGTGGAACTAAGTGCCGCTATGTTTTCTATGCACCAGAGCGTTGCAATTCAAATATAATTATTACCCCGAGTAGGAATCGAACCCACAATCATCCCACATACAGTTAGATGCTGTCAGACTACGATACTATGGCCTCATCATCATCCCATTCCCACCTTGATATGCGAAAGAAAGCGTGCAGCTGTAAATAAAATAGAACTTATAGTTCAATGGGAAACAAAAATACTTAACCATAATTTGAAGTTGCCAGTTGAAGGAACTTACCAGAAAGGTACACAGCGACATCTCCCTATAATCTCCTTCACGATTTGGCCTGATTCGAAATGCTTAAGTCCATTTCTATCATGTAATTCGAAGGCGGCGTTAGTTAGATGTTTTCAAATTCAGTTTAATTAGAGAGCTCGGGTAGTCGAGGCAGGAATGTGATTTTTAATGAAAGCTTAAGCCTACACTTGTATCACAAGTCTTAGGCACTGCCCTGAGCCCTTCTCTAAAACGTGATGGACCCACACGGTGATACTATGAAACTCTAAGGACTTTACAACCGTCAAGTTTGTAAAAAGTGCGTTAAAACGGCGCTAATACTTGACTAATAGACCAGCTTATAGTTATGTATATCATAAGTTATCAACTTTTCAATTTATCAAATCAACTTATTGTAATATTTTAGGTGTCCTGTCACTTAATATGATAAATCACTCTTATAATGTTTTAAAAAAGTTGTCGCTCCAAAAATCTAATCTAACAATAATTCTTAAGAAATGATCCGACGATCCGATAGTTTGATTAAAATGTTTTGATTATATACGTACTTTTTAAAATGATAATATCCTAAGTCAGATTGTATGGCTAGATATCGTAGGATTTAGTCGTATATTTCTTTTGCAGACGCTTATTTTTGCATAACAGTTTAGACAGAGAGAAGCTTTTGTGAAGACTCTAGGTTTTCAACGGCGTAACTTAACGCCGCGCGTTGTTTTATTACTAGAGCGGCGAAATGATAATCATTTTTATATAATCCTTCTTCCGAATAGACATAGGCGTCGGCTGTCCCACTAAGACACCATGGTCAGTCAGCACATATTTTGTTATATAAGACTTTTGTCAGACGTTCTGTTAATTTCGTTTTCAGGATTTGAACCCGTAACTTAGGTTCAATATTTATTTACTAACATTTTTATTACCATCGATTATTCTGTATTATATGATTGTTTCTTTTATTTAAGAAATGGCTGTACGAAACTCCCTTTTAATATAGATTTTTTAATCTTAACTTTAATTGTCAGCTTGAAGCTTAATCCGTAGCAGAGACAAAAAGAACTAGTGTCGAGACACTCCGTTAAAACCGTTACTTAAAATACTTTTGATGACTGACCAACTATTTTCAAATACATACATATTAAACAGTCAGTCTCCTCTCGCCGTCAAGTGTTCATCAATGTACATACTCTTTAGTTAGACACTGAGTGTCTGGCAGACGATGCACAGATGAAACTACTGGAAGTAGAAAGGTGGAAAAAGGATCCTCTATTAGTGCAGAGGGTTTAGAGGCTATCGTCTAACTGCAAATGCGATTGGTCGTGGGTTCGATACCCACTCGGAGAAATGAAATGAATACTGCAGAAACCTACGAGGACGGAAAGTGAGGAATCAAGTTTTTCCTTATATCGATATGACTTTAATTTTTAATTACAAACACACAATAATCCTTAAAATTTACTTATATTTTAGCTAAAGTTATATCATAATCGCATTATGACAAACTAAAAATAAGTTTAAATCTCCTAACGTTGTACTGAACCTATCCCCAAACGCAGTCACGCTCTAATTGCGGAGGGACGTCGGAACGCTGGACGGTTTTATTCTATATTATAAGAAACAAAAAATATATATATTTTTTTTAATTATGTAGTGAAAAGGATATTAATCAAGACATATTTAGAAAACGTATAAAAATTTGAACGCAGCGGGATTTGTACCCGTGCATCTTGAACGGTTTTCAATTCAATTTTCAAAACGGTTCAAATGTTTATACGTTTTCTAAATATGTCTTTTCAATTTCCTTAGAGTAGGAATGACACTAAAAAATGTTAAAAAAAATCTGTACAGTACTGTCTGTACAGATGGATGTGGGTTTGATTCTCGCTCGTAGCAATAATTGTATTTAAATTATTCAGTGACAAGACAAAAGTCGGCGTTGAGCTCCGCTGCTCAACGAGAAAAGCGTGGCACTGAACAAAAATACTGGGTATAATGACTTTAGTAGATATCCAGCGTTAAATATTCTTTTATTTTTTGAATATATTGATGATTATTATAAACCCACCCAAATCATCAACAAGCCAATAATATAGCGAGTTTTATAGTCGATAGAAGTGTTTTTTGTTTTTTTTTTATATACGAGTTTGATTTTTTTCTATATATTGTCACATTCTTGGCTAATCTCAGTTTCAAAAAAAGCACTCGGGAATTGTTAAAGTTTTAAATTCCATTTAGCGTAAAGAACGATTGTGGAGCGAATATAAAATAATGTGTGTTTGTAAATACGGTACCACGACGATGCCTTTGCCCAAAAAAACAATTTCTTTGTGTTCTGACATGCACTTTTGTAGAAAACAAGCATTTTCATCAATAAAAAACAGTGCACATATACAAATACATATATATATGATTTACATGTTTATATATTTTTGCAAATTTTGGAAGTTGTTTTGAAGTTTGAATTTTACATATATATATATGTATATATATATATATATATATATATATATATATATTGTCACATTCTGCTAATATCGCATAATATATTAATATAGGCAAGGGTATGTTTTAGAAACAGAGAGATTCTACTCAGTTCTACACTTACCGCCAAATTTCAAAACATTTTGATTGAGTGCAAAACTCAACGCCTCGCTTCGTTTTTTTTTCAGCTTCACGCTCTTTCCCGCATAGCAGGTTATTTAGAGAGAATCTACTGTGAAGACTTTGCGTGTTGACTGGCGGATCTAAACGCCGCGTTTTGTTTTGTTCATCAGATCAAAGTTCATGTATAAATAACTCCGAAAACAGTCTGGTGTCTAGTAGTAGACTAGATTTAAATGTAATAAACCTAGTTTTTTTTTTACTTTTTTACAGTGTCAATCGCATACTTAGGAAATTGAAAAATACATATTTAGAAAACGTAAAAAAATTTTAACGCAGCGGGATTTGAACCCGCGCCTCTTGAACGCATGGCTTAGCGGTCGGAGCGCTTGAACGGTTTTCAAGAGGCGCGGGTTCAAATCCCGCTGCGTTCAAACTTTTATACGTTTTCTGAATATGTCTTTTTCAGGCTCAATTTATTAAAATAATGTATTGTTATGGGATCCAGGCACGAGCAATTTTTTTTCAAGCAGATCGCATAGTATGTAGTATGTCAAAATAGCTATAGAAGATTTTCTTACCGTTGATAGATACAGGTGTTGCTAATGAAAGTATGTTAGAAATGTATGTGTTTTGTTATAACACTAGCGCCCAGTTCGCGGCTTCGCCCGCTTTAGCTACAGCTGTTTCGTGTTTAAAAGTAGTAAAAAAAATGGCAGAAAAAATTTGCCTATGTCCATCCCGACGCCCGAGGAAAATCCAACACAATTGGTTCAGCGGCTTCGCTCAGACGGACAGACAAAGTAACTTTCCCATTCATAATATTAGTATGGAAGTATGGATGTAAATTAGAAAATAAATTCTAACATTTTGTTTATGTATTGTCATAGTATAGATTCATTAATAGAATACAACGATTACAATCCACTCCCTTTCAAAACAGAAGTAAATCTTACAGTGAGGTAAGTGAGACTATACAGGGTCTATTAAAATGAATTTAGTTCAGCGGAGTCAATCTAGTGTTGTTGGCGTGTTGAGACCCATGGCACTATATGGTGCGCCAGTGTGGGCCGATGCTCTCACCGTTCGTAATAGGGCCTCTTGCAAACCGTCCAAGCGCTCTGACCGCTAAGCCATGCGTTTTTAATACACTTTCTAAGAATATGTTTTTCAATTTTAACTGTGAACACTTTAAAATATTAAAAATATATTTTTTTAACATTTTTTTTAAGTGTTATTCGCACACTAAGGAAATTGAAAAAGACATATTGAGCAGCGCCTCTTGAATATCGTTCAAAGGCACTTCAACGGTATTCAAGAGGCGCGGGTTCAAATCCCGCTGCGTTCAAATTTTTATACGTTTTCTAAATATGTTAAAATATCATAATATTTACATCGAGATTATTCCACCGAGTGGGAATTGAAGCCACAACCAATCACATTACAATCTGAATCTGTCCCACTGCGCCACGATAGGTTCAATTAATATTTATATATATGCAATCTGTGTTTTAATTAAAGATAATATCAGCGGCGAATTTTTTTGATTGTCTCACGATAAAATTAAATCTATAACCAGACAGATTTTATTAGAACATTGCAATTCAATTTTTACATTAGGATTTACATGCTCAAACATGTTACATGTTGTTTGATTGATAGTAAATACTCACTCGTATCATATTTTGGCGTCGGCTATTCAAATAATATTGTATTGTTTCTAATGTATACATGGAATTAAAATGGAATGAAATGGAATGGAACATGTGATTAATTAATTAAAAGGATTTTTTTTGCCGAATCATGTATTGTATAATAGAAAATGTTTAGAAAACTCGACGTTTCCATGGTTACCGGTAGACAAGTCTAGGTCTACAATACCAAAATGTAAACAGTTATTTTTTAAACATTTCTTAAAGTGTTATTCACACACTTACGAAATTGAAAAAGACATATTTAGACAACGTATAAAAGATTGAACGCAGCGGGATTAGAAGCTGCGCCTCTTGAACGCATGTTATAGCGGTCAGAGCGCTTAAACGGTTTTCAAGAGGCATGGGTTCAAATCCCGCTGCATTCAAAATTGTATACGTTTTCTAAATATGTCTTTTTTAAAACAATGTTTGTATTTTAACATTTTCATCTACGGCTAGTTTTAATACTCTATATATAGCGTTTCTAATTAGTAATCCGGCGGTTCTTGATTCCACTTAAACTGAATATATAAGTGTTTTCATCGACATTTATTGAGAAAAGGTTTCATATATTTTTTAATATTTTTCTCTCTTACATTTTAATTGCCATTGTCCAATGGGAGAATTACCGATTCGATGCAATTGAGTTACAGGCGCGTTAGTTGAGGCCTATTTAAGAACGGGTAAGCTTAAGCTTATTTAATTTGAACACAAAGTTAATTTATAGGTTAAATTTAAATCTCGACTCTGAATAATCAAATGTCGAGTGAAGACGCTGCGTTTTCCGATGAAAAACGAAAGAAATTGTAATATATATTTGAAATAACTATGATTATAAAACCACTACATACCGAATACACTGTAGTATTCGGTTTATCGTATTTAAATAAGTGTTTCAGACACTAAATTACAGTCAACAAATTCGTTTATTTAAACTGATTTAAAAACACGCAAAATCAACCGTCTTATTATGATTATATATTAATAAAGACCTTATTATGATTATATATTAATAAAGACCATCGTGGGGCCGCATTTTTGATTGTGCATTTGATTGTAAACGCGATCGGTTGTGGGTTTGATTCCCACTCGGATTAAATTTAAATTAGTCTCATTTCTCCGCTCTTGGTTACTAAAATAAAGCGCGGCGGCATTTTCCACCATTCAACAAGCTTTCATGTCTCGATTTCAAGCAAGAAGTGTAGAACGGAATGTCTTGACACTTTCTCTCTGACTGCCCTGATATGCGAGGAAAGCGTGAAGCTGTAAAATATATATATATATTGTGTAATTATTAAAAATCTATAATATTACAACTTATATTACACGAGTCCTTATTACGCCCCCATACCCTGCAACTATAATGAAATTCCCGTAAACATCTGTCCCGGATTGGATTAAAATATTATTCCACTCGGTGACACAGCGTCGTCTTGAATTTGCAATCATTTCTTTGTTTACATTTCAAGCTTAAAAATTATATAAATATTCAATATTTTGTATTTAAATAATGTAAAAGTGTATTTAATATTGTTCAAAGAGCTTGTTCATATTTTGATTTAGAAGTGTAACTCTCTGTGTATTAAAATTGTAAATTAAATATGGATATATGATAATTACGGGACCATTATGTCGCAGTGGGACAGCGCGTGTCTGTAAACGCGATTGGTAGGTTCGGTTCCCACTCAAAGTCAAATGCTTCGTTTTTTTAACGTCAAACAATTTACCACCGGCCTCATACCTGAGAAGAACCGGCGCACGAAACTCAGCGGGACTCCATTTCTTTGTATTTTTTAATTTTTTAATACAAAAATTTACAGATTTATTAGTAACAATGATACCTTTAAAATAGACTGGAGCACTCGGAGAAATGCAATATTTCAAATATTTCAATTTGTATACTTTGGTTTCTCATACAATGTATTGATTTCGGACGGAAATTTGATGGCGAAGTGTCTGGACACTAAGTTCTCTCTGACCACTTTGCTATCCGAGAAACACTGTGAAACTGGGAAACGTATATTTAGAAATCGTATAAAAATTTGAACGCAGTGGGATTCGAAACCGTGCCTCTTGGAAACCGTCTCCGTCGAAGTGCTCTGACCGCTAAGCCACGCGTCCTACATGCAGCTGTATATACATAAGTCTTAGTTTAAAACAGTAATCTCAGTTTCAAATATGCCAGAACTTGGGACAAGGCTTCAAGATATCAAATACTTTTCGAAGTAATTTTTTATATTGTATTAATGAGGCAAAGTGCCACATGAAGTTAGAAATATAGATTAAATATTTTTTGGGATATTGTTCACAAGCTTAGAATGTTGATTAGTTTTCCCGTGTAGTAAACAAAGAACGGCTTCAAGTTTCGCCATTCAACACGTAATGTCTCGAATGCGGGCTAAAATATTTGATTCTAGGACTTATGGAGAACGCACTGCTTAGCGGTCAGAGCGCTTGAACGGTTTTCAAGAGCCGCGGGTTCATATCCTGCTGCGTTAAAATTTTTATACGTTTTCTAAATAAGTCTTTTTCAATTTCCTTAGTGTGCTAATAACACTTTGAAAAATGTTAAAATAATTAATATTTTGGTTTTTAATTTTTTTTGTGGTTTGTGGACTTATTGGATAATTGATAAGAGGCATTCTTCGTTATCAGTTCAATTAAGCGATTTCGCCGGCTGGTTATGTGTTATCTTACACTGCATTTTACATGGACTAGACTGGGGAAGTACCTTCATTATATATGAAAAAAAAACATCAAAATTGCTAATAATTATTAATAAAACGATTTACTTACCAAATAATATATATTTTCTTCTTTTCACTACTAAATTGATACAAGCTAGCGTCATCTAGCGGTGAGTAGCGGTGAGCATGTTTATTAAAGTTATAAATACGTACATATTTTTAATATATTGAACGAGAACGGAGAGTTTTAAGGCGAGGGTCTCTATACGTATATGAATGGAAAGCTTACTTTTTCAGCTTCACGCTGCATCCCGCATAACAGAGACGCAATTAGATACATTGCGTGTTAAATGGTGTAAATAAAGAAAACAAAAATTTTATCATTCCCCGAGTGGGACTCGAACTCACTACCACAGTCAGATGCTGTGAAAGTCTTGACACTTTGGCGTTGCGTAGAGACGTTTCCTCTTTGTGCGTTCTCTACCGCATTTATCTTGGGGACTGTTCTGGGGAACCATTTGCCTTGCCATTCCTGCCGCTAAATTTTCCAACCGCACAGTACATAACCAACTGAAATACCATCCTCACAATCTGGATACGCGGCACTCTACTACTGTGCGATTTCGTAGGAACTTCCTTCCATGTGCCACTCAACTGTGGAATGGCGGCAGTGTTTCCAGGTCGAGTCGCCTTGGGTACCTTCAAAAAGCACGTCTATTTCCACCTTAAAGGCCGGTAACATCCCTGTAAGTCTTCTGGTGTTACACGGGGTCGTGGGTGGCGGTTTGAACGTTATTTTGCCGAACTGAACGCAAACGGCGTTGTCTATATAGTAAATAATAAAATTTGAACGCCGCAGGATTCGAACCTGCGCCTCTTGGAAACCGTCCAAAGCACATGGCAACGCATGGCTCAGCGGCCAGAGCGCTTCCAAATAATATTTTTAAATTTTCCAAGTCTGTGAAAAAACACTTTAAAAATATTAAAATAACTAAATATATATATATTTCTTCTATCTGGTACATTTTACCAGAAAATACATGCAATGATTGAATTGCGATTTCCATTTGAGTATGCTTAAAATTCAAATACTTTGTTAGTGCCGTTCGTTCGGCATCGTTTTGCTTCACTTTGGGGTTCTAAGACAATTGGAAAATTGGAGAACAGTTCATATTTCTAGATTTACTATTAATCCAAATAAAACTACTATATCATTTTGTTTATATATTGGTACATACATAATAGGTGCATATACCTTATTTCCTTGAAAAAAAAAAACAACTTACATAAAAAAATACTCAAAAAAATTGTTAACCTAAACAAAGTATTAAGATTTAAACGTATTGGGACTTGAACCCGCGGCTTTTGGAAACTGTCCAAGCGCTCTGATCGCTAAGCTATACGTTATACGTTTACGCCAATAGCAGTCAGTGGTCACAGGGGTTCATAGCGGGTAGACCGCTCGGCCCAAGGTTTTGGTTTCCAAGAGACGCAGGTTTGAATTTTTTACGTATTCTTTAATTATATATATATATATATATATATATATATAAAAGATATTTAAAGAATAAATAAATTTAATTTATTTGCCATCAATCAAATCATTTCATTACAAGTTTGTCTTAAATTGATAGATAGACTTTTTATCAATATCAAGTCTAAAAACAAATCCAAAAACATATTATAGATAATTTTAATTAACGAATTGTTTATATTTCAAAATAAAGAAGTTACATGCTTAATGAAGCATGCAATTTTTTATTTAGCTAAGTGCCAAGACACTTCATTCTCCACTCTCTCGTTCCCTATATATTAATTTGAAACAAGTCAAATGTGAGCTCAAAATGACGAACACACTGTCATCTATGAGATGTTATCTTAAACTTTTGTGTAAAAAGTTCTCAACAGACGGCGCTGTTTTAAAAGTGACCATGATGAAAGTTAAGCCAAAACTTTAAACTGTTTTAAGGAAAATTATGCTGACGGAAGTGTATGAAATTTGACATAGTTGAAGTTTTTCTCGAGAATTACATAAAGCTATTTGCTTAATAAACATTTTTGTTTTCTATCATTATTTGTTATTTCAATTAAAGTTACTTCATTCGAAACTTTGCTCTCTGACTTTTTATAGCTTTCTGAGTGATAGGACCTAACCATTATCTTTTTTTAAATCAATCGACAACCTTGTAATATTTTTAAAAAACTTATAAAAATTTGAACGCAGCCGACCAAGTCAGACCTCAGAAGGTTTCCAAGAGGCGCGGGTTCGAGTCCCGCTTTAAAAATATTTTTCATATAAGTGAGTGAATAGCACTTTAGAAAATCAGGGCAACTAACTAGAGAGATTGGTATCTCTTATGACAGCGACACTCAGCTCTATAAGTCTTAATAATAATAGTAATAAAATTCTTTGTTAGCAATAGTTTTGTGCAAAAAATATTGCGCAATAAAGAAAAATATTGAATAACGAATAAAATTGTGCAAAAGACGAATGGCAATTTAACTTCAAACAAATCGGAGCAAAGGTGGCCTTATCACTGGAAGTGTTCTCTCATAGACAACTATCACATCTACTATCAAATTGCCAACATATGACAAATAAGGGCGAAATATGCACAATCACATTTTTTTAATTAAAGTTCTCATTTGTTTTCTTTCTCTATAATAAATCAATTATAATGGCTATAGTAATATACTATGGCATGTTTCTTTAGATTTTTCATTAGAGTAAATTTCTGACGTTTGGTTGTTCAATTAAAACTTTTACGCTGAAAACTGATCAGTCCACATTCAGTGACAATACTGGGCTTGAAACTTGAAACTTGCAAAAACTTCTACAGGCATAAATTCCCCATTGAGACCCTCGTTTTTTAAAAAACAGCTGATTTTGATATACATTTCTTTTCCTGCCTAATACAACACCCCTAACATATTTAAATACCGAAATGAGCACTTTAAATGAAATGAGTTTTATTCATTTGCATATGCAACCATGCAGATGCATTAAATCCATGTGTATTTTATTATTATTATGTATCTCTCGAAATAGTACTCGGGTTCAGAAGAACCCGGTCCTTTGGAAGGCTTTCGTGGGGACACAGATCCAACACGTAGAGTCCCCTTAGATAGCAATCTATTTTACTGTAACTCTTCAGCCCTGATCCATCTCTGATTAACCACAAGTAATTGCCCAGATATGATCGCCGGCTAATGCGTGGTAACTATGGAAAGTATGGAACACTAAGCTGGATGGAATGGAATTTGGATGGACTGAGTTTCACAGTCCTACAAAACTGCATATATAATTTGACTGTCCTATAGGTATATGTGTATATGGTAATATTATTCTTAAGGAACTTATAACTAGGATCAAGTAATGGAAATGTCAATGAAATAATATATAAAAGAAAAGTCAAGAATAAATAAAGCAACTACTTGAATTCAAGTCAAAACTGTACCTTTTATTCATACGCATGTAGTACCACAATATTACACATAACAGACAGTTGCACGCTTTTTCCCGCATAGCAGGTTACTCTAAGAGACCCTTTTTTTTTTTAACGTGAGGTAATCCTTTACGGATACCCGCCCGATCGGGAACTCGGACGAGGTTATGTGGGACTCCGGACCGGCAGATATGGGCCGTCTGTTTACCCACTAAAACCTCACGGTGCTCCTCCTCCACCGCCACTGGCCAGGTCCACAGGGACTACAATCTTCCGTGAACCCTGGCGGTAGTCTAAGAGACCCTAGTTTCACTCCGTTCTAGACGCATCGCCCAAAATCCAAAAATTGCGTGTTGAGTGATAAAACTTAACGCCAGGTTTAAAGTCAAATAACTTTATTCAAAATAAAAAGATACATGCTTAATTTTTTGAACGTCAAACAGTTTACTACTGGTTCACTAAAATTAATGCTTCAGACATAAGAAGAACCGGCGCAAGAAACTCAGCGGGACTTCTATTTCCCTTTTTTTCCAAACAAAAATTTACAGATTTATTACTGATAATTATGGGAAAATAATATTATATTATTTGTTACTTACTCTCTCTCCATCTCTATTATTTTAAAGTCAAAGTCAAACAATTTCATCTAAACAAAGAAATTATATGCCTAATTGTTTGAGCGTCAAAGAATTTACCACCGGACACAGGTTCCCTAAACTTAATGCCTCAGACCTGAGAAGAACCGGTGCAAGGAACTTAGCGGGACTTCCATATTTTACCGATTTATTAGTGACCTTTGAAATAGACTGGAGCGAGCATTTCATTCCCAAGGCGTGTTTACAATTTATAAAATCGTTAATTAGATAATAACCTTTAACACACAAACGTCTCTTCACAATTTTTTAAAATTGTGTTATTGAGCATTTTCGGACGTTTGCTGGGATCGTATTGTAAAAGCGCATAAAAAAATTACGGATTCGATGCAATCAAGTTACAGGAGCGGTAAGTTCAAACCTAGCATTAATATCAGCGATTTTCGTAAAACCATTAATATTTTTCTTTACATTCATTAAACTTTTAAAATATGTATTGAGACTCCAACTGTCAATATATTTATTTCCAGTCAATAGATTTTTTTATTCCCAGACTTGATAAGTCTTTTAAAAAATTTTCCGAATGGTCGTCTTCACAGTGACATCAGACGTCATATTGTATGACCATCGGTTCCGGACACGTGTGCAAATTTTCAAGCAAACCGGAAGTGGGAAGTGGATCGAAAGTGTTATATATTTGCCTTCGAATGTACTCGTAATTCAATTTTTCTGACCTTACTACGATAAGAAGTTAAAAAACACGGTATTTAAATTAACTCAACTATATCATAATTTGTTTTATGACTCAGTAGAGTTAATTGTTATCGATTATTTTCTTTATCAATAATTTACAACGCATAAGCTCTTCATGAATTGTTTTCATTTCATATCAGAAGTTCCTACTAATATTATAAATGCTAAAGTAACTTGTCTGTCTGTGACGTCAAGCCAAGCCGCTTAACATACTTCGGCCTATATATATACGTAAAGGAGGTCAGAGAATATTTTAATGAGCAAAATGACCGTATTAATGCTGAACTATCTAAAGAATATTTTTAATATTTTTAACATTTTTTAAAGTGTTATTCACACATTGAGTTTTATAAATATGTATTTTTCAATTTCTTAAGTGTGCGATTAACACTTTAAAAAATGTTAAACAAAAATATATATTTAATAAATAGCATTCTCTCTTGTCAAACGATTGTTCGTAGAATAATATTTGGGTAGCAGGAATTTGTAAAAATCTCTCTACAGAGATGCTAACAACAAATATAAGTTGTAATAAGCGTATAAGAATTTCAACGTAGCTGGATGTAGAACGCTTGGCTTAGCGGTCAGAGCGCTTGAACGGTATTCAAGAGGCGCGGGTTCAAATCCCGCTGCGTTAAAATTTTTATACGTTTTCTAAATATGTATTTTTCAATCTAAAGAAGCTTCCTAATTAGTCAACAAATTACAACGTGGGCTTTATCCAATTTCAATGATGGTTTGGTGGGGTGTTACCCATAAAGGAGTTACTGAACCATATTTTTGGGGAAAAAGTATCGGCACACGTGTATTAAGATACCATTCTTGAGAAGGTAGCTAAGCCCCTTAACAACACCATGTTCAATACCCAAGATGGTCCTTTCGACAAGTCACAAAGCTCGATCCACCCAATCTTGATAAGAAATGAACCTTCCGGACTTCATCAGAGCTAAAGACAGGCCATCATTTAGTCCTAATCTTAATCTACTAGATTATGATTTATACTCAGTTTTAGAGAGTGGGGCTTACTCTAAACGACATTATAATTTGGAGTCCCTAAAACAATCCAAACGATTGGCGGTGTACAATTTTCTCATAGACATAGTGCGTGCTGCTTTTGATGACTGGCCTCAACGTTTACAGGGCTGTATTGCAGCCAATGGAGAATTCGATTAAGCTTTGTATATTTTTAATGGTTTTATATCAATGTATTAAACAAACACACTGTAATAGTAATAAATGTTACTTTCAATAATAAAAATTTAATTTTTCGTTGTAACAATATTTATGGCAAGACTATGTATACCAATTTTATCTTTTTGTCTAGATATCGTAAGTACTAAACCTAATTTATGATATATTTTTAACATATTTTAAAGTGTTATTCGCACACTAAGGGAATTGAAAAAGACATATATAGAAAAAGGTAAAAAAATGTTTTTGAACGCAGCGGGATTTGAACCCGCGTCCCCGCATGGCTTAGTGGTCAGAGCGCTTGAACGGTTTTCAAGAGACGCGGGTTCAAATCCCGCTGCGTTCAAAAAAAAATTTATACATTTTCTAAATATGTCTTTTCTAATTTATGATTTCTATTCTAAAAAAATGTAATATCAGTTACAATTTATATCTTATAAGAATCTAGATTCAGGCAAAGCCTATGATGATATATTTTTAATCATATTTCAATGAATTGCGCCATTGTAGGCAATTATGATAAAACATATTTTATCATAATTGCCTGACAGCTTCGTTGCACAGTGGAGTGGTATAAGTGTACATTTGGTAGTGGGTTTAGATATAGCTTAATTAAATATTTAATTTTCTATACATATATAAAAAGATATAAAATTGGCGCATTTGCTGCAATATTAAAATAACCTTTTTACTAAATGCATATGTATGTATACGCAGTACATATACCAAAACAACCTATTTTACAATTTTGTCTGTCTGTCTGTGTGTCTGTTTGTTCTGGCTAATCTTTGGAACGGCTGGATGGATTTGAACGGGACTTTCACTGGCATATAGCTCATGTAATAAGTAGTAACTTAGGCTATTTTATTTTACAATGATATGCGGATGAAGTCGCGGGCACAGCTAGTATGGTATAATATACTATGTACATAAAATATTGTTAGAAAACGTATAAAAAATTCGAGTGAAGCGGATCTTGAACCTGCACGTCTTGATAACCGTCCTCTGGCCACTAAGTCTTACGTTCAATATAGCTACGACACAGCTTCTTCAGCTAATACAGTTGTTACAGCATATATTTCTTGATATCATCTCTCTAGAGAGGTTTTTACAAATTTCTGCTACCCAAAGATTGTTTTTAAGAACAATCGCTTGAGCTGAACGTTTGAAATCTCAATAAAAAACTCAAATTAAAAAATTAGAGTCATGTTGTATTTTAAAAATACGCGTAATTGTCGAACTAATTTTAATATAATCCCTCGAGGTGGGATCGAACCCACAACTATTGTGCTGAGCCACGATAGCCAATTTTAAAAGACAAAATTAATTGAAAGGTTTTATTTATTATCTTATATCAAAGTCTTAAGGCTTTAGATCTAAAACTTTATATTATAAATTGAATTATCAAATAATTATACCGAATTTCATATTAAAATTGCAGACCATGGTGGCGCAGTGGGCTGTGACTGTATAAGCGATGCTTGTAGGTTCAAGACACACTCGGAGGATGATTATATTTAAAATATTTCATATTTCTCCGCACTGGTGACAAGACAAAGCGCGGCGTTCAGTTCCAGCTCAATATACAGTATCTCGGATTAGGGTGGAAAGTGGATAAAGGGGGTGTCTTGTACTAGGTCCTTAGAGAGCTATGCCGCAAAAAGCGCGAGGCTTCAAATAAAAATATATTTTTTTTATGATATTTGTTGATAAAATCTTAATATTTTGGAGGTATGCAGTAAATTTTACTTCAGTATTGATAGATGAGTATCTTAATGGGCTCTGGTAATAAGAGAGATATATATATATATATATTTCTCAAAGACTTAATGGTACAGTGGGATAGCGGCTAACTGTAAATTGGCTGTGGGTTCAATTTCAATTAAGAGGAAAGATGATATTTAAATTATTTACTATAAAAATACCACGTAAACGAACAGATAAATAGAATTTTGAAATGAAACTATTTTTAACCGGATTAATCGCGTATAATATTGGTATTCAAAAATGCATTATAGAACCCGACGTTTCGAACACTTTACAGTAGTCCGTGGTCACACTCGCGTGTAGACTGAGGTGGCATTTGTCTGTCAGTTGATACAATTATTATATAAAACTACCGCCACCGATTTCTTAGTTGCCTCGCGTACTGCCCTGGGTTCTTGCAAAATGAGCTGAATGTATCTTGCTCTCTGATGTGATCGGATTGAGATTTCAAAGTTTTCAGTATTGGGTCCCAGGTGGTAGAAAGTTACCACTGTGGCAACAGACTACTGTAAAGTTTTCATAAAACTAGATTTGTAACATTTTAAAACCGTCCTCCAGTAAGTTAACGAAGCCTCCGGGACCGCGCTAGAGATGTAATTTACAGCTTCCGTTGTATAGATTTGTAAAATAACATATAAATGTTTAGACCACGATATGTATTGCATGAGATTGTCAATAAAGATGGAAAAAAGAACAGGTGAAAGCACACTACCCTGTGGTACCCTGTGTGGTAGTTTACTTTGTCCTTTGCCATGAATGAACGAAGAAAACCCTTCAATAGCTTTTTAGAGGTATTTCTATTTTATCTTTTTTTTTTTTTTTTTTTTTTTTTTTTTTTTTTTTTTTTTTTTTTTTTTTTTTTTTTTTTTTTTTTTTTTTTTTTTTTTTTTTTTTTTTTTTTTTTTTTTTATATATATATATATATATATATATATATATATATATATATGAAAGACATTCGAATAAGATCGTGCCACTACTACCTCTCTAGTACCTCTTAATAAAGAATTATTTAAAAAAAATCATAATACTCAGTTCTCACTCTCTCTCTCACTTGAAAAATTGAATGTGAATTCAAATTCAAAAACGGCGGAAGACACTTTGATTAATTAGTTAACGACTCATATGTAAGTTAGTGACATGAAAACAGCTTCGTATTGAGGATTCCAAATCTGTAGTGACTAAGAAATATTATGAAAAACAACTTATTTAAGATTTCAATTAAGATTATTTATACGACGATTAGCAATTTGATGGAACTGTGATAATGATTTTTCTGAGAACACCTGTAAAGAAGCATTATATATAAGTGCTTACTGAGATTTTAAAGAGATATGAGATAAAAAAAAACCCTATATACATTATATATATATAAAAATAAAATTTTTTGTCTGATGAATCAGTGATAATGCCCGACCGTCAACCCGATAGTTGTGGGTTCTCTAAATCTAAATTATATACATCATCCTGCTCTAGTACGACCAAGCCCAGGTATTTAGTTCCGGCGATAAAAGACAATTTATTTACTTTACGTTATCTATGCCTATATTAGTCTATTTTTAAATACGATAATATGATATAATATTGCTTTACTCATTGTTAGTGAATTCTGTAAATTAAATTTTTAAATTACCAACAATGTATTTAAATTTTAAATGATAAGCTTTCGTTGGATAAGCCTATAAACATAAAGTTCTATTCAATTTCACACTAATTTCCAATCCCAATTCAAATTCAAAATCAAATTCAATATTTTTAACAATTTAAAATGAAACAGTTAGGAAATTAAAAAATATTTTCAGGAAGCGTATATATATTTTAAAGCAGCGGGATTCGAATCCGCGCCTCTTGGTAATGCCAAGGTAAAAAACAATAAAAAGTTGTAATATGCGTATGAGAATTCCGACTTAGCTGGATAGAACGGATGGCTGATGGTCAGAGCGTTTGGATGGTATCCAACAGGCGCATGTTCGGGTCGAATTGAATTGAACTGAATATATGTTACAATAATATTTTACTATTTGCATCTAATACCCGCAGATAAAAAATATAAAAAACTAATTAACATTAAGCAAGTATACAAATAAAAACTAAATAAGGAAAAAATATTCACACAGAGCTATATAGCAAATATAGCTTTGAAACCAAAGACCCCAAAATCTATAAATATAATAGAACCAAAATTTTAATTTTCTTTTCTGTTTGTTTATGCACGTTAATCTCAGAAACGGCCCAACCGATTTAAGTGAAATTTTGACTATTGTATCATTGCGACGCGAAATTCCCCTTAACATTTAGTGTATTTAATTTAAAAACGGGTTCTAAGCAAAAAAGTTACAATTATTTAAATTGTAAATTTAAGGGTATAAACGAGATAGTTTATCCCAGTAGTTTACGCAGGTGAAGCCGCGAGCGGGTCGCTAGTCAGAAATATATAAAGATACGCGCGTAAGTAGGCAAAGGCAAACGAGCGTTCGGGTCACCTGATAGTAAGTGGTTAACGCCGCCCACGACCCCGAAGGCCAGGGACTAGCCCAAGAACTACCACCAGAAGCGCTACAGGGATGTTGCCGGTATATATTACCGCTGGAGTTCCGTATAAATATATAAATAAATTAGTGGGTTCCTATGGAAATTAGACTCGGGCTGCTGAGTAAAGTGGTCTCCAGAAACGTGTTCTGTCTTCTTCGGAGTGTGTTACGAATGTAGATTAGAATTTAAATTCGATTCGATTAGTTATTTTCTTATCATTTCCATGCCTGATAACAATACAATAATTCCTCCAATTGCCGATCGAACCCTCAACCATCGCACACAAACACAACGCCTAACTGTGCCACAATGGATTTAGAAACTGTAAATAAATATTTTTTATATCTTTACGACACCTTATCAAAATTTAATATATACTACTACTGTATTAAGTGAATTTAACTCTATTATCAGTTATAATTTATGAAATAGATGTGTTTATGCAAAAAAGAATACAAATAGCCTGCGGCCGTCGAGGCGCAGTGGAACAGCGTCCCACTGTAATTGTGATTGGTTATGGTTCAATTGCCACTCGGGGGATCGATTATATTTAAAACTAGCTGTGGCCGCAAATTCGTCCGCGTGGAAATTTAAAATAAAAGTAGCTTAAGGTACTCATTATTCCATCAGCTATCTATCAGTGAAAATTCTGTCAAAATCGGGCCTGCCGTTCCCGAGATTAACCGTAACAAACAGACAGACAGACTTACAAAAATTATAAAAGATGTTATTTTGGTATGGGTGTACAAAGCGGTTGTTTTAATATAACAAACAGACACTACAATTTTATTTATTTGTATAGATATTTTAATTTCTATGCTCTGGTAACTTATATAATCAAAACCGAATGTGAACCTAAAGTGTTCACAGTCAGTCCCACTGAGCTTATATGCTATTTTCGTTATATTTTCATACATTATAATATAAAGTAATTTGTTGGAGATATAGTTGATTTTGGTAATAAAATAGGTATCGAACCTACACCCGGAGGATGAGAGATGCAATAACAACACACTTATTTCGAATCAGTAGCCAATGAATAAAGTTGTATATTTCTAGAAACTTCCCGACCCTATTTCGCTTCTTAAGGGTAGAATTTTCACGATCGCTGATTTGCACTTGATGAACTTTAAAACTGACGGGCTTCCATACAAATTTTCAACCCCTGTTTTAGTCTCCAGGGGTCAACCCCTGGAGAACTTTTATTTATAAAAATCCTTTCTTTATGAGATTCTACGTCATAAAACTGTTTTAATATCAAATTCACTTTTTTATACTTTCCAAAAGATCAATTTGAAAATCAATCAAGTTTTGATGCACAAGCGACGGCTATGGAAATACGGTTAAAAAAAACAAAACAGCTTCAAGTAAAAAAAAATCTAAATATTGTTTTTGTCAACAATTCTTATCAAGAATTGTCCAATTATTTGTCAATATACTTTATCATTTACAATGACTCCTTGTTACCGTGAAGTAGTCGGTCCAGTTCATAGAATTTGTATCTGAGAAATGATAATTTTTGATAATAGTTATCTTAAAAGCCTTATTAAAAATATATATTTATTAAAAACAATTAAGATGTAATCTGCTTGTAGTTCTCCTTTGGGGGGAACAGACAATGTATTTCAAATGATAGAATATCTTACCGACAGGTTTTCCCGATAATGTATATTTAAAAAACAATTATACCCAATGATTTGAATATAGAGAGATGAGCTTGGGACACTCCCTAGAATTTGCGACTCAAATGTAGGTTTTGGGCCCTCTTTAGAATGTGCAACGCTCCTCCTCCACTGTCCGAACCCCTCCCTCTACCTACCAAAATTAGATCGTGCTATTGCCTGAACTGATGATGGTTCTGAACAACTTGAAATGCTTTAGTAGATTTGCCTCCATTTTCTAGGTTCATCTTTTTTCATGAAAATAGAAAGTTCCTAGTAAACGATCAGCTAAAATCGCTATCTTCGCCTATAAATACCGATAATATTACAAGCACAAGTTGTATTACCGGTCAATTGGATATCCGATAAAAACATTCTTAAAAAACTCATATTATAATGTTCAGATAAAATGTTGGGCGCAAGTCTGTCTCACAATTTGCAAGACACAAATTATATGTTATATGTTTAGCTACTTTAATTAAATCTTTATCTAATAGTGTGCCTTTAGCGAATAAAGTTACTAATTATTTTTTTTCATATATTTTAAGCTTAAATTTAGGATCACGTTTGATGGACTTTATATAGTTCTGGTGTACACTAGATCTCTAGAATCTGATTGTCATTACAACTTTTAAAGAGCATTGAGTGGAGAATAGTGGAAAATAAAGTCAAAATTCACTAAATTATTTCTCCGCCTTATTATATTATTGTTATATATATATATGTATATATATATATATATTCTCTTTGAAGAAGATTCAAAATTTCAAATGGGTTTTACACACTTACAGTTTTTCTAATCGTACATTTATGGACAAATAATTTTTGAACGATTGTTTTTTCTTAATCTTTGGGATAAAAGTCTCCTCCGTCCTAAGATGCTAACAACAACAAAAAAATTGTAAAAAGTGTGCCACAATTTTGAGATAGCTGGGTAAGAGCTTAGTGGTAAATGCACTTGGACAGTTACCAAGAGACGCGGGTTCGAGTCCCGCTACGTTAACAAAATTTTTACAGTGGCCTGTCCATGATTTTGTACGGAAGGGGCATTCAACATATCTGGTCGTTTCAAGGAGAATACTTTAGATAACGCTAAAATCTACACAGAATTACTTATTATTATATTATTAAGCTGATAATTATTATACTTACATCTTATCGCTTGAAGTCATTTTATTTGACAAAGAAATGTTTCAAGTAAATATGATATTTGGTAATTTTAATGGATGATGAATAACCTTCTTTAAAACAGTTTAAAAAGAAAGCCGCTTCATATTGTTTTCCGTATAGCAAGGCAATCAGGGAGAACCTAGTGTCAAAGCACTCCGTTCTCAATTTTCGTTTGAGTTCAAGACATTGCGTATGGAGTGCAGGAACACAACGACGAGCTTAGTCTTAATAGAGCGGAGAAATGGAAATAATTTACATATAATCATTTCAGCGAGTAAGAATAGAACCCACAACCAATCGTGTTTGCAGTCAAATGCTACATCCCTGCCCCTGAATGGGCGAAGTTTTCGCCTAGGACTGAAAAACAGTGATCGAACTCTACTTTATTTGACTATCTGAATAATTTTGACCGGATGTGATTTGATAAAAGTATTTACAAGTACCAAGAAATTGCTTTTTGTAATTTGATGACTTTACTTTTTTTATAATTGATAATGATAAAATCAATAATCACCTATTTCATGGTACTGGATAATTGCTTTTGATAGTGTCTACCACGCAGTCTCCACCCTTTTCTTTGAATGCAAGGTATAGAGACTGAGCAGGAGTGAGACTAGAGACGGAGTCCAGAATGACCAACCACCCTTGACTCCAAGACATGCCAACCAGGGTCCGTCGGGGATCACGGAGAAGACTGCAAAGTTTCAGCTAGAGCCGGCCAAAAACGAACCTTGAGGTTTTAGAAGCGGCCTATACATGCCAGCTTGGACTACCACATAACCAGCCTTAAAGGTTTCCCTAATATAAAAAAATGATATCAAGACTCAATGCCATGTTTAGTTAAAAAAGTGGGGAACGTAAATAATTTTAATATAATTCCTCAATGGGCAGGGCAAATGGGTGGGAATCGAACCCACAACCACCGAGATTACAGTCAGACGCTGTTACACTGCGCCTTGACAGCGTAGCTGGACTAGTGCCTAGTAGCTAGTAGTTGTTTAAAACCTTGGTTATTAGCAACCGTACACAAATTGGGAATAAAATATATATTTTTAGCTACACGCATTTTTCTTACGTAAAAGAGAGAGAGAGAGATAACCTAGTGTTCGTTCTCTGTTCTACTTTTTTGTTGGGTAGCTGAACCCAACACCTCGCTTTGTTATACATCTGTCTAGATATACTGTACGATATGTACTTTCAGTGATAAGGCCGAACATGTAATGATCTGTGTCACTAAGTTAAATAGTCAATTAAAAACCTTTTTTATTATTAGCAATAAAGAGTTTTATTTTTATTATATTATGTAAACTACACGAATACAAATATGTTTTTGACTTCCCGCTTTCAAACTTAAATTACAAGCTTTACTTAAATTTATAATTAAAATTGTCGTAATTATTTTACTTATGAACCGAGTATAGGAAAATAAACACTAAATGTTAGCTGAAGCTTACGAAGATTCAATAGTCAAAACTGCATTTAAATCACTTTAGCCATTCCTGAGATTAGTATGCACACAAACGCACAAACAAACAGACAAACAGACAAAAAATTTAAAATTCATTATTTTGGGTTCAATTCCATTAATAAATGCCCCCAATAATAATTTTTCTTATATATCTGTTCGTATAAAAAAATTGAAGTAGCGGAATTTTCAGAATTATTTGTATTAGATTCGCAAAAATCTATAACTAGTTAAAAATCTTTATTTTGTTGACATTCTTTAAAGTGTTATTCCCACACTAAGGAAATTGAAAAATACATATTTAGAAAACGTATAAAAATTTGAACGCTTAAGTTGTAATAAGCGTATAAGAATTTCGACGCAGCTGGATTTAGGTTTCCAAGAGGCGCTGGTTCAAATCCCGCTGTGTTCAAATTTGGTAGAACGCACGGCTTAGCGGTCAGAGCGCTTGAACGGTTTCAAGAGGCGCGGGTTCAAATCCCGCTGCGTTCAAATTTGGTAGAATGCACGGCTTATCGGTCAAAGCGCTTGAACGGTTTCAAGAGGCGCCGGTTCAAATGCGAGAGGCATTTGAACCGGCGCCTTCAAATTTTTCAAATTTTTATACGTTTTCTAAATATGTCTTCCTCTTTTAAAAACAGACTGTTGTTGTTGATGTGTACATCTTTGTAACTATGGAACCGATTTGAGTTCGCTCAGTTTAATTTAAATTTAGGTTAAGTTCTTCGTAGTAATATAAGTAAATATGTAAGTAATTGAAATTGAAAACAAGGACACCCACCAAGTGTTTGTAGTGTTTTTATATTTAAATTAAAAAAAAGCTTACGTCCTGTCTTTTTTTTTTTTTTTTTTTTTTTTTTTTTTTTTTTTTTTTTTTTTTTTTTTTTTTTTTTTTTTTTTTTTTTTTTTTTTTTTTTTTTTTTTTTTTTTTTTTGTATACAATATATGAGTGTATACGGTCACAAATATTTGAGTTATATAGAGTGCAATGACGGAATTTCCAAGAGGGCGATGCTTAAAAACTCGATACGTAGAAAGTTTTATACGGTACCATTAATATATCCATACTTGCATACTACTATTGTAAACGCGAAAGAAGCTTTGTCTGTGGTGAAATTTAATATAGAGTTGCTTGAGGGTCTAGAGATAAACATAGGCTATTCTTTTTCTATTTTTTTTTTTTTACCAGGAATTTCATTGATTTACGAAAACGCCGCTGAAATACCGAAACAGCTATAGTTCACGCGGGCGAAGCCGTAAGCGGATCGCTAGCGTATTAATACGTAAAGGAAAACAAACTGAAATAATCGTTTTTGTGCGAATTGTATAATGTGAATGCTTATAAATTTATCATAACAATTAATCAATTTAATTTATCAAACACAAAATGATTTAGTAGTAATTTCACCTGTGACTGATAACGTACCTTACAAGTAATACGGCTGTATGTCTGTCTGAGAATAAAATTATATATATATATTTATTAATGTTTTACATTTTCTTGGTCTACCCAATTTATCATCAAGGCCATCGTGTCGCAGTGGTACAGCTGACTGTAAACAAGATTGGTTCAATCCCACATCCTAATCGATAGAATGGTCAAATTTAAAATATACAATTTTTTCCGCTCTGATAACACAAAGTGCCACTCCACGAATGTGTCGTGTCTCGAATACAGGTGGAAAGTGGAGAACGGAGAGTCTTGACACTAGATTTTTTCTGGCTACTCAGGTAACAATCACAAAAAAAGGGGAACATTTTCTTTAGGTACATTAAATATTAATACCAGATTAAGTCCATAACTTTATAATTATACTAATATAGTATAATATAATATTTTTTTCGTTAACAAGTAATATGGCAATTTTTTAAATATCAACGCCCTATCGACCGTTTTGTTGAGAGGAGCTGGGACCAGTGCCTGGGACTTGCTACAAAACTGTACATCTACCTCTCTATATAAACAAATATAATATTTTTATTATACATGGATCTAAAATACTTCTAAAATCAAGATACAAGTAGGTTTCGCCTCTCATCCAAATCCTCTACAAATGACTGAAGGTGATGAACGAAATGGTTACTAAGTGCTTAATGTTGAAAATTCATAGCATTAAAAAACTAAAAATCGATACAAAACAATATATTGGTTTGTTATTGAAAACACATTCGTAAAATTAGAATTAGACATCCGACGACATGTCCAAGAGTAATCTCTTAGAACTGAGACATTCATATTTGAAATAATATGTCTACTATGATTTGGTATTACAATTTTAATGTGTAATTTACACATTTGGAATCACAAACAGTTTTAAAATTTTAATCACCAATTTTATAAGTAGGAAAGTTTAAATTCGGACTTCTTGGATAGGTATCGGATTGAGAGGTCCCAATTTATGAAGTTTATTATTATTAATACAATATATACACGAATCACAGTGGGACTACAGCCAAAATGGTCGAGATGGGTTGGGATTTTGACTTATTGGCTCAAGTGACTTGAATTCCGCTACAACATACAATGTCTAAAATTCTGAAGTGTCTTTCAGTGAAAACACTTTTAGTATTCCAAAGTAATTTCTGGTATTTATCAATCATAGCATAACATGGATGTCCATAGTTTTTTTTATTTTTATGGTGCAATGAGAACTTATTTTCAAGACACTCTGTTCTCCATTTTCCGCCCGAATCCAGAAATTTCTTGTTCTTGTCATCAGGGCTGGGAAGTGAATTATTTTTACGAGTGGGACTCGAACTCAGAACCATCGTGTATTCAGTCAAACGCTGTCACACTGCGCCCCGATGGCCTGAAGAAAACTTTGAAATATTCACAATTAAATTAAAACCCGGAAATGGTGTTAGTTTAATATATAATATTTGAAATTAACAATTAATCTCTACTGATAATGTTGATAGCTTCTTCTTATCACCGCCTATTGTTGTTATATAAATTGGTTATATCTGAAATAATTCAGTGCGTGCAATTAGAAGTTCATATAAATAAAATAGCAATCTATCGTCGTTCAATCGCGTCCTTTTATCTGGCGCCATTCCCTACGCAATGTTAGGAGGTACGTCGTCCTTTAAAGTGTTCAATTTTAATTGAAAGTGTATTTAAATAAGTGTTGAATTACACTTTGTTTGTATATAAGTGTGCAAGTTTTAGATTATTGTCTATAGTAGTAGCGATGTTAGTTAAATATCCATTATATTTTACGTAGAAGTGGGTTCGAATTTTGACAAAGTATTTCCGTGCGTGTTTGTGTGTGTGTAAAAAAATTGATTCCAGTTAATTCTGGTTAAAGCAACCATGGATTAGAGAACACTTTCTATGACACCATAGCGATTCGCTCGCGGCTTCGCCTGTGTAAACTACATTAATAAATTGTTTCGGTTTAGACCCGCCCGCGTTCTCACTTAAATCATAAACTTAAATTCATAATTTAAATGGCTGTAACGTTTTTATTTATGAACTGTTTTAAATGAAATAAACACCAAATGTCAAGGGACGCTTATCACAACACAATAGACAAAATGCATTTAAATCGGTTTAGCCGTTTCTGAGATTATTGTGCACAAACAAAGAGAAAAGAAAATTAAAAATCATTGATAAATGCTTTTAATAATTTTTTTTTTCATATATCTTTCATGTACAGACAGCGATCAGTTACATTTTTATTATACGCATTACGACTTACACTACTTAATTATATCAGGATTTAAGCTTGAGCACTTTTAAATGAAGTCAATTAATTTTATTTAATCGATAATTGCTCTTTTGTTTTAAAAACAACAGCTAAAAACAATAAAATAAAATTATGATCGAAATAAATTTAACACAAATAATGTTAGATTGCAGGAAATAAACATCATACTTAACACACTGATAAAATAACAAGCAATTTCTTCAATGGATTACAACAATCAAAATGTAATCGTCAAATCAAATTACATATCGGTATATAATATAATTGAGTAATAGCCGGAAATTGCTTGTCTAAATATTTTTGTACTGTTCGTTAAAAAACATATTATTACATTGCTAAAACTTGATTTATTCCGAATCGAAATCGGACATTGTTATTTCTTATATAATGGATTCAAGATCGAAAAACCCAAAACTGCTAGATCTTTTTTGATGCAATAAATAAGTAATTTCCAGGAACGGCCCTATCAATTACTATCAAGAACTATTGAAACGGAAGCTTTATTAAATATAGATAGATAGACAATCTCTTCCAAAGAAAAGATACAACACTAATTCGCTCAAGACTAAACTACTATTGTAGTTCTTGCTTTATTCCTTGTCCACTAATCCTTTGTGTATAAACTAACCGATTTTAACTTCATTGTTTTAAATACTGCGTCTGCATATCAACAATAAAGTATAGAGTACAAAATATAATCTAGAGTCCTGCTATAAGACAAATACTGTCCTGTATACATGAAAATTAAATTTCCAGGGAGGGCTCTTTTATTGTGCCTGAGCGTAGGCTTGGCCTTTGCTATACCATCTGGAAGAAATAGTCTAACAGTACCAGATGACAGATGTCCGAGTAGTTTCTCACATCATCTACTAGAACACGAGTATGACTGCACCCAGTATTATTATTGTGAGTGGGGACAGAGATTTATAGTGCCTAGGGATTGCGCACCAGGAACTGAGTTCAGCTATGGAGAGCAGGTGAGTCTTCGCCTAAAATTAAGATGCTTGGCTTCGGATTTTCTTTAAATGAAATCATTTTAACCTGATTAATCTGAATTAAATAGTGTAATTTAAATAGTTTTATGTCACAAGTAATTCAAAACTTCATTCAGATTATAATTTAACATATTGTTTTTATAACATATATTTTCGTTTTCATTATCTAAATAATATAGCAATAAAAAAATTCCAAAGAGTTTCGTATCGATAGCCGCCATTACGTAAAAGACATATTTAGAAAACGTATAAAAATTTGAAGCCGCGCCTGTTGAAAACCGTTCAAGCCATACGTTCCAAACGTTCCTGAACGCGCGTTTTCTAAATATGTCTTTTTCAATTTCCTAAGTGTGTGCATAACACTTTAAAAAATGTAATAAAATATATACACCATTAAGTATTTCATAATAATTATAAGAATATCCAAATATTAGAGATATTATTCTAAAGAACTCACATATTGCAACAAAATGAATACAATACCTCAAATAGCATTAAAAAAATCTACCAACTCAAAAAAAAAAAAATCTCTACAGCTACCGATTTCAAATGACATTGGCTACCTAACGAATATATAAACTATGAATATATGAAGAATATATTTAACCCATCGCCTTATTGTTAAGTCCACTTTAAGCTTAAAAAATCATAGTTTCATAAATTTTTGACAGTGGTGTAAAGGACTTGAGTCACTCGGACTTCCTTAAAGGAATAACAACGTCTCTGTACATAATTTGTTTTATAATGTTTGTTCCAGATTGTTCTTTATGTTCCTTTTAACACATGTGGAAAATGAATTAGATATCTATCCCAGGATCCATCTCAATATAATAAATGCATATTTCTATTAATTACTGTAGTTACAAATATATCTTAAATTACGTAAACCAATTAATGTAATTACTTAATTACAATCTCTTTATTTCAAGGTATGCACACATCCAGGAGTTGCAAACTGTAATCTGCCGGGCTTACCACCCACAGTAGCACCAATTACTACAGCTGCTCCAACTACTACGGCAGCCCCAACTGCTACCGCAGCCCCAACTACTACGTCAGCCCCAACTACTACGGCAGCCCCAACTACTACAGCAGCCCCAACTACTACGTCAGCCCCAACTACTACGGCAGCTCCAACTACTACGGCAGCTCCAACTACTACGGCAGCCCCAACTACTACGGCAGCCCCAACTACTACGGCAGCCCCAACTACTACGGCAGCCCCAACTACTACGGCAGCCCCAACTACTACAGCAGCCCCAACTACTACGTCAGCCCCAACCACTACGGCAGCCCCAACTACTGCAGCAGCCCCAACTACTACGGCAGCTCCAACTACTACAGCAGCCCCAACTACTACGGCAGCTCCAAATACAACGGCAGCTCCAACTACAACGGCAGCTCCAAACAGCGCTGCACCAATAACAACAGCCGCACCAATAACTTCAACTGAAAATCCTTTCACAACTCTTTCACCAGATCAGTTCCGTCCAAACGGTTGTCCCAATGATATTCATATCCATTACCTTCTACCACACGAATCAAATTGTAGTAGATTCTACCAATGTGTACATGGACTAAAAGTAGAGAAAGAATGTGCTCCAGGAACACACTTCTCTTACGCTCTCCAGGTAAGTTGTCAATTATTTGCAGTATTATATTAGTCAAACAGAAAGAGATAATATATCAAATGAAACCATTGTTTATTTTAATTTCAGGTCTGTACATGGCCCAATGAAGCACAATGTGAAGCTGGTTCTGGTGAAAATTCCTCAACTGCAGCTCCCGGTGGTCCTTCATCCATTGCACCTGAAATTCCATCATCTGTAGGACCTGGAAATTCTTCATCTATTGCACCTGAGGGTTCGACAACTGCTGCTGCTCCCGGCTTAACTCAAAGCCCCCCCCCACAACTAGTTCACCAGATCAGTTCCGTCCAAACGGTTGTCCCAATGATATTCATATCCATTACCTTCTACCACACGAATCAAATTGTAGTAGATTCTACCAATGTGTTCATGGACTAAAAGTAGAGAAAGAATGTGCTCCAGGAACACACTTCTTACGCTCTCCAGGTAAGTTGTCAATTATTTGCAGTATTATATTAGTCAAACAGAAAAAGATAATATATCAACAAAATGAAACCAGCTTCCTTATTTTAATTTTCAGGTCTGTACATGGCCCAATGAAGCACAATGTGAAGCTGATTCACTGAGGTGAAAATTCCTCAGCTGCATCCAGGTGATTCATCCATTGCACACAAAGGATTTTCATCAATCTGCATGGGACCTGAGTTATTTTTTATCATTTTAAAGAGGTTCAAACAACTGCTCACGGCAACTCAGAAGCACAGCTAGTTCACCAGATCAGTTCGTCCAAACGGTTGTCCCAATGATATTCATATCCATTACCTTCTACCACACGAATCAAATTGTAGTAGATTCTACCAATGTGTACACTATGGACTAAAGTAAGAAAAAAGAATATTATGGAACACACGCTTCTCTTACGCTTCTCAGGTAAGTTGTCAATTATTTGCAGTATTATCAATAAGTCAACTTGAAAGAGAGATAATATAATCAAATGAAACATTTGTTTATTTAATTTCAGGTCTGTACATGGCCCAATGAAACTTCCAGTAATGAAGCTGGTTTATGGTGAAAATTCCTCAACTGCAGCTCAGTGGTCCTTCATCCATTGCACCTGAAATTCCATCATCTGTAGGACCTGGAAATTCTTCAACATCCCTGTGCACCTGAGGGTTCGACAACTGCTTGCTCCCAGCTTCAACAAGCCCCCCACAACTAGTTCACCAGATCAGTTCCGTCAAACGTTTGTCCCAATGATATTCATATCATTCACCTTCTACACCACACGAATCCAGAAGGAATTTGTTAGATTCTACCAATGTGTTACATGCTCGGACTAAAAGGGAAGTAGAGGGAAAAGAGATATTTGCTCCAGGAACACACACTTCTCTTGTCTCTCCAGTGGAGATTTATCAGTATTTACAGTAATATATTAGTCAAACAAGAAGAATATGTGCTATCAAATGGGGAAACCATCCATAATATTAATTTCAAGGTCTGTACATGGCCCAATGAGCTTCACAATGTGAAGCTGGTGTTGGGAGAAGGAATTTACTCAGCTACCACCGCGTCAAACAAGATGCACTAAGCTCCACTGCATACCACCTGGTACCACTGCTGCTCCGTCCAACGGATTCGCCTAGCTCCATGTACCTGGTACCACTGCCTCCTTCCCAACAGATTGCGCCTAGCTCCATAATACCACCTGGGACCACTGCTGCTCCCGTCCCAACAGATACACCTAGCTCCATAATACCACCTGGGACCACTGCCGCTCCTAACCCAACAGACGCACCTACCTCAATAGCGCCACCTGGAACAACTGCTTCCCCAGTTCCAGAAGGAAGTGATCCCTGCTCCTCTCAATGTCATGTCCCCCACTGGGCTCACGAAACCGACTGTGACAAATTCTGGCGATGTGAAGGCAATCAAAAGGAGCTTGGTATTTGCGCTGAAGGATTACACTTTAATCTAAACACACAGACCTGTGATTTTATGTGCAACGCTGGATGCGTTAGAGATGTTGTCCAATCCACAGCTGAAAAAGATGGACTTAAATTATTCCTCCCGTGGAAAAAAGTGGATAAATTAATCAATTTGTCAAAACGCGATGAAATAAACCCATCCAACTACAACTTATTGCCTAATGTCTTTTAAAATTGGAGACGTGAATAAACAATATCCTCAGAAAGAACTAATATTTTTGGTATAAATATTTATAGAAATTAAATATATAGGCTTTCTGTAATTATTTTTGCGGTGATTAGTGAGTGACTTATACAATTGGAACAGATCAGAATCAAAAAGACTAAAAATAAAGTTACAAGATATTTGTAGCTTCGATTATTTTATTTTTTTTTGTTATATAAACAAGATTCTAGTCTCCCAAAATGTTTTAGCTATTTATTTGTAAATATTTATAATAAAGCAATAATAAAGCAAATTAAAAAAAAATATATTTTTTTACTTTTTACTTCACGCTTTTTCATGCATACCAAGGTAGTCAAAAAGAAAGAGAGAAAAAGTAGTGTCAAGACACTCCGTTCTCCACTAGTTGACTGGCCGAACTCAACGCCGCGCTTTGCCTTAACAGAGCAGAGAAATGTAAATAATTTAAATATAATCATGACCACGTGACTATGAGTGAGAATCTAATACATAACCAATTCAATCGGTACATTTCAAAAACTTTATTAGTCAAAAATAATTTTAAACTTTGACTTTTTCTGTTTATATCACTTTTATGGACTGAAATTTATATTTTTTTATTGGAACAAATAGAAATTTTGTATCAATATTCTTCATTTATCTATATTTTTATGAAAGGTTTTAGAATAATTTCAATTGGGTTCGTTAATATATCGATAACAGAAGCGAAAAAACCAATCAGTACAATTTTTGTCTGTCTATCTGTCTGTTACTTTGCGTGTCAATCAAATTACTATATAAACTGATAACTACTGAAAATAAACAAATGATTTTTTGCATGCAAATAGATT
Organism: Podotricha telesiphe; assembly: GCA_038994665.1. Classification (NCBI taxonomy): domain Eukaryota; kingdom Metazoa; phylum Arthropoda; class Insecta; order Lepidoptera; family Nymphalidae; genus Podotricha; species Podotricha telesiphe. Next base: position 44,652 of record JAOYRR010000574.1, read on the forward strand.
AGTCATTTCACTAATGCCGCGGTCCACTTTGCTGTTTTATATTTTTCGCACCTTACACACACACATACCTGTATATACATACCTTTTAGAGATTATAGTGACGCAGTGAGATAGATTCTGAAAGCAAACGCGATGGGTTGTGGTTCGATCCCAACTCAGGGAAATGATTATAAATAAATTTATTTCATTTCTAAGCTCAACATGCAATGTCTTGATTTCGGACGAAAAGTGGAGAACGCAGTGTCTTAACACTAGGTTCTCTCTGACTACCCGGCTACACATGAAAAAGTCCGAAACTATGCAAAAAAATATAATATAATTTCATTATAACAAATAAAACAAATATAAATTATTATTTTTTTATTAAAAAATGTGTATTTATTTTAAATATTGTCCTTAAACGTAAACATTTTATACAATAAAATATATATTTAAACGGATTTAATATAGACACATATATTTCTTTTGAAAACACAAATAAAATAAATATTTTAATTTTGAAATAATTGATTGAATAATTATAGTTATCTGATCATGAATGGCCAAGTATAACAATACAGATAATAAAGAAAAGAAACGTTTCACTCAAAATACGTCAAGTATTGAAACGTCAAATTGACATTGACATGAGGAAATGTTATCTTATATCTAAATATGTATAAAAACTTAAATTAAATATAGCTTTCTAGTCTAGTTTTATTGCTAATTCATTCTTGACTGTCCGCCGGATTAGCCTCTATGACCTGAAATGTGAAATTAGAAATATATGAAGTATATGATTCGTAAATAAGGATGGTAAAAATATAGAATTTCATATTAAATAATAACTCTTTCTGTTCTACTTTGAAGCTTTGTAGAAATTAAAAAGAATACTGCTCTAACTATGTAATGTATATTTATTAAAAAAGCATTTATGTGCGGCTTTTAACATGAATCACCAAGCTAATGAAAAATAAAAAAAATATTTAAACTGCAGCTTATAAAAGAAAGACTGAGCTAGAGAACCCGCCGCCATTCGTCCTAGCAAATCCAGGAAATAATTTAAATCAAAGTTGAACTTTGAAAACACATTAGCCATCGAGATTACAAAAACGATACCACTAAGCCAAGATGACGTTATCCACTTGATGTAAAGAACCTAACTTACCCTCTTAATCTTCTTCCCATACATTGACCAGAACACCACTTGGACCTCTGTTGGTTTTCCCGTACGGGAATCGAACACCCGACAACTGTCAAAGGGTGGGCAGTACAGGTGTAACGATACAGCACCGTCTACATGCGAAGGGTTCTCCACTCTATGTAAGCCGAGAGCATCTGGAAAATTTATATGTTATTTATTAAAATTATAGGATAGGATAGAATTAAATTTATAGGATCGATACACACTCGGAGGAATGATTATATTTAAATTAGTTTCATTTCTCCGCTCTCTTAACAGAAAGCGCGGTGATGAGTTCCGAATTTGGCCGTAAGTGTAGAACGGAGTGTCTTGACACTAGGTTCTCTCTAACTACCCAGCTATGCGGGATTGCGTATCCTGCTATAAGGGATAAAGCTTGAAGCTAGAAAAATATAGTATGAATATCTAATAATGCAATTGTTTTAGATTTTGTAAGTTAAAACTTTGAATAAGGACCATTGACAGCTTAATTCGAAACTGCTTATTTTATTTGAATATTAGAAGACCTCACTACAATATATTTTTAATATTTGTGCAAATTTAAATTGAAATAAATTATTCAAATTCATTATAAAAAAAGTAAAACTAATGTGTTTGTTTCAAAAAGAAACAGTCGTGACGCAAAAATACGCTGTCCGTATGACTGTAAAAGTAATTGATTGTGGGTTCGATTCCCACTCGAGGTAGTGATGACATTTATATATTTTCATCTCTCCGCTCTGGTAAACAAGACAAAGCATGGTGTTGAATTTCGCCATTGAACAAACAATATTTCGATTTCAGGCGGTGCTTTAAAACAGTGTCTTGATACTAAGTTCTCTCTGACTACACTGCTATCCGGGAAAAGCGTGAAGCATCTTCACCTGCGTGAACTACATCAATTCAGATGGTTGTAACTTTTTTAGTTAAAAGCCTATTGAAATGAAATAAGCACAAATGTTAAAGAGAGTTTACCTGAATATAATAATCAAATTACATTTAAATCGGTTGAGATGGGTTTCTAAGATTTGCATGCACAAGTGCACAGACAAACGGATAATCAGAAAAGAAAATTAAAAATAAATGTTTCGGGTTCTATTATATTGACAAATATATGTATATATATATATATATATATATATATACATATATTAGTTACATTTATATTATATGCATAGATAGATTATTAAATCTCCAAATTTCCAAGTGATCGGAGAACAAAAAGTGTTTTCATAATTCATATGTAAAGCTAATTAAAGCGGGTCTTTAGTGACAATCTTTGTTATATAGTGTGTTTACAAAAAGTTTATTGACTTCACTTATCAAAAGCTCAACCTTCACCTTAACAACTTGGGAAATACCAAAGGGTCAGTCCCTTTATACGTTTATTTATATACAAGCCTCCCCCCACCCTTTTTAGCTTTACTATTCTTTCACATATACCCCTTACCCTGCAGTAGACAGAGAAACCCAGTGAAAACTCACTCTGTTCTTGACTTGTCATATTAATCAATCATCATCAAAATTTATTTCAAAGATCTAATAGTTGAGTTTGAACCCAACGCGATTTGGGTTATCAGAAAGAGAAAATAAACATTTTTTTTTTAAATGAAAATTCTCCGGATCTTGTTCCGAATATATAGCGTATATAATTAGACACTATTCAACTGCGTCAGGCTACCTACTATAGAAAGGAAAATTAATCTATAAAATTAAATTATATGTAATTTTTTCTAACTCACCATTGATATAACAAACATCATCCACTTCCAACCTTGTTCTGCCAATCTCTTGCATACTCTGTGCATCGTAGCCATTTTCACAGAATCTCTCGTCGTTTCGACCGCCATTTTCAATTTTATTTTGACAGTTATGACAATTGTTTTGGCGGTAATTTTGGCAGTCCTCTTCTAGTGACAGCTCCTCTATATTTTCGGCAATCTCTTCACTCTCCGAACAGCATCGTCGTGTCTGTCGTATTTTAAGTTTTTTCAATACTTCCGGCTCAACGTTGTTCGGCCATTCGTATCTGGAAAACATAAATATCGTATATTTATAATATTTTGTTTATGCTACATCTTATTTTTTATGGAGATGTATTTTTATCTTCAATACCATAACTAATAATAAAAATATAAACATAATTTAGGTCTCCTTTTTTAGCTTTTAAATCAAATATTGACTGCGGTGAGTTAGAATGTGTGCATGTGTTTCAACATTATCAAAACTGACAACCTTCCAGTATCAAATCCATTATTTTTAGTCCCAAATTCTTCATCGTTTCCCTTACCACTCACTAACTCTGGCATGTTCTATATCTATTTAGCTATATCTTATCAATCATCCTCTAGACTTCTAAACCATCTGACAACTTCCTTCTTTATGCCTAGTAGTAGTGTCAAGACACTCCGTTCTCCACTTGTTGAGTAGTGGACTCAACGCCGTGCTTTGTTTTAGATACTAGAGCAGAGAATTTAAAATATCTCTACATATAATAAAAATGTAACTGATCGCTGTCTGTACATGGAATATTCACTGACTCTGGCATCTTTTATATCTTCTTAGCTATTTATATAACTGACTGATATGATTATCAGTCATTCTCCAAATGAATCTGACCCAAAACGAGGCTTTGAGTGTTGAGCAGCAAAACTTAGCGCCACGTTTTGTCTTATGTACCAGAGCGTACAAATGAAAATATTTTAAATATAATTATTCTCCTGAGTGGGAATCGAGCCCACAACCAATCGTGTTTACAGTCAGACGCTCTCCCACTGTGACACAATGGGTTTATATTTACTTTAGCTAAATTTAAAAAGCATTTAATAATAATATTTGTTCAAAGTTGCTCCTGTGATAACAATTGTCAATAAAGAAATGAGCCTGACATGATGACTGACAATTTGTCTCGAGATATTTTGGCATTGATTGATGGATGTATGAACACTTCTTACCTAACTTCTTCTAAGTTTCCACTAAGGAGTTTCATGAAACAATGAGAATCTGCATGATCGTGGATGGCTGAAGCATGTCCTGGACCCCAGCATAGTATCATGATATTGAAAGCCCCATTGCCAGCATCAACCAGATTTCGTGTATACCTGAAAATATTATCAAAATTTTGTTTTGTTTCCTTTACACTTCATCCCGGATAGCAGGTTAAACTGATAGAGCCTATTGTCATGACAGTTTTTCCACTTTCCACCCAAATTAAAAACATTGCGCGTTAAATGGAGCTTAACGCCGCACTTCGCCTAGCCAGAGCAAGGAATTTTCATATATTATTATTGTAAAACAATTGAATTGTGTAATTATTATGACAATTTCATTTGAAATGTATGCATTAGTCAATCTACACAAATATATTTACTTCCCTTTAGACCCCCTTTAATTTAAACTTGGCATAGTTGAAATTTATGGAAATGTGAAGTTTAGAAAGGCAAAAATTTCCATAATAATGTATTACAAATACATTTTACACAATATAATGAAATACACACTGTTTTACACATACTACTGTGTTTGACATACACTTTTGTATGAAGTGTACATGGTGAGTGTGTCACGTGTACTAAACGGTCAAGCTCAAGCTTAAAAAACTTACACCTATCCCAGTTAACAACAAAATGATTTAAATCACGAGTTGTTTTGACAAATTTAAAAGCATTACGATAAGATAAAGGACTGCCACACTATCATTATTGTTTGTGTAATGTATGTAGTGTATACATACGAATGACGTCTTTTGTTTTTTTAAACACCGCTATCAGCTTGACGTTTGACGTTTGTCGCTTAAAGGAAAACAAAGATGGTGGTGGCCGGTAATTTTGTCTTAGTGCGAACGCGAAATAACATTAATCAAAAACATATTTTTCAAAACAAGCGTTTTAATTATTTATTTTTCATATTGACATTGCGTGGTATATATGAAAATATGAAATCCGCCATTTTGTTGCGGCCATTTTGTATTGCAATACAAAGCCAATACTGACTATATATAACTGTATTGTCTACTGTGCAAGTAAACCTATACTGCCAATTTCATCTTAATCGGATTATGGGAAGTGGGTCAAATTGTCTTCAAGATTTGACCAACACTAATTAACTAACATGCCAGCCAAGTCACATAAAAGCTTCTAAAAAATAAATCTATCTAACAAAATCTTTAATATTCCCAATTTTTACACATTTCCAAATGAAACTATTGAAACCGGATTAATCGCATATATTATAGGTATTCAAAAATACATTTTAGAAAAGCCTACGTTTTGAATACATTACAGTAGTCCGTGGTCACAGGTAGACTCCCTGTAAAATAGTTTCATTTCCCAATAAACATGTCTGCCTGTACTGCACTTTCTATGCGTGTGTGTCTGTATGTTTGTGAGATTGCATGAGTCAGACTTTTAATTTACTTTTTGGCAATTCATTATTATTCATGCACAAGGGAAAGCCGAGAGAAATAAAAGAAGGAGTTAAAATAATTTTTGGTTTATACTTTTTTTAACATTCCCATTATTTTAAACCTAGGCTTATAAGACTCATAGAGCTTAGTGTCTCGGTGTTCCGGAAGAGAATGCAGCTATAATATCTACTTACAGCGTAATAATGAATTTGGAATGAACGATTGTAACTAAAAATGAATTTGATGCTTAAGAAGTTCAATTTTGAGTTCACCCACACACCTTTTTTCTGTCACCCATTGTAGTTGCTATAAATTCTTGCTTCTTATGAAAAAGAAAATTGAATTACCTAAAACGATCGAACTTTGCGTATTTCTTCCAATGTTTCGGATTCGATTTGTATGCTGACATCAGCTTTTGGACTTCCTGCACATTGACGTGGCTCTTTGAGAACACCCTGTGTAGCTCCACTACTAGAGTTTCTAACGCATCGATCTGCCTATATAAATATATTAAAACATATTATTATTTGTATATGATAACTGTAATCATTGTGGCGCAGTGTAACAACATCTGAATGTAAGCGCGACGATTATGGGTTCGATCCTGACTCGTAGGAACATTTGTATTTCAACTTTCTTTATTAAAAAATGAGATATTTCGCAGCTCTGGTTAAACGAACTGTTGAAGCTATCATGGCAATCGCAATTGTACAACATCTGATTTTAAACGCTATTGGTTATGGGTTCGATTCGCAATCTAGGGAATGATCATATTTAAATTATTTTATGTCCCAGCTCTATTAAGACAAATGTGGCTTTGGAGCCTCTCTCGAGAGAAATGCTCTCGATGTCGGTCTTGAAGTTAACAACTGCTTTAAGCTTTTTCCGCATAACAGGGCAGTCAGAGAGAACCTAGTGTCAAGACACTTCATTCTCCACTTTCTGCCTGATTTCGAGACATTGGGTGTTGAGTGGCGGAGCTCATCACTGCGCTTGGTCTTGTTGGTGAGGCTTATAGTTAGGTTAGGTTAGGTTAGGGAAATATCTATACAAATATACAGACAGCTCAATATTTTGTACTTACTGGTCAATTTTCAATGGTCGTTCAACTGTCAACTGCTCTAGATTCGTACACTCTGATACACGATGCTTACAATTTGCAGTTTCTATATCCATATTGAAACTGAAATGAAATAAACCGTTTAAAATTAATAATTTTATAAAATAAATGCTCGCTAAACAAAAGTCCAGCTAAGTTTCTTGCTCCTATTCTTCTCAGGTCTGATGCATTAATTAAATTAAAAAAATAAGCATTGAACTTCTTATTTTGAATAAAATTATTTGAATTTAAATTTGAAACCAGCGGCACGCTTTTTCCAGCATAGCAGGGTGGTCATAGAAAACGTAGTGTCAGTGTCAAAAAACCTTCTCCAATTTCTGCGCAATTGCGAGACATCGAGAGTTGCGGTACTCAACGTCCGGCTTTGTCGTATCAGAGTATTGAACTGAAAATATGAGTGGGCTTAGGTGGCTTTTTTTCTGAGAGAGTGCAGAGAGTTTAAGTCTTAAGATACATTTTCGATTATATTTTTCTTTTGTTTTAATTTTTTTAAATGTGTTTTTTATGTATGTCAGTTTTACACTTTTCCCCGGATAGCATTGTCAAGACACTCCACTCTCCACTTTCCTCCCGAATCCGAGACATTGCTTGTTGCTTCAACGGTACTCAACGCTGCGTTTTTGCCTGCTTATAACTTTTTGCAGTTATCTTCTTGTATAAGTTATGTATGTTTGTCAAAAAAATAAATATCGTCATTAAGCCTAAACCTTGAGTATTTACGAATAGGTATTTCGTAATAGGATATTGAATATAATGTTAAAAAATGGAAATTTGAAAATGTTAGATCTGCAACTCCAGAAATTTGAAGTCGCTTTAAAGACAATATTAATAAGTAAAGCTTATTACTCTGTAGAAGAATATTAAAAAGATGAAAATGTGTGGAAGTAATATGATTTTAGTTTGGTGCTCGTTAGCTACTACTGTATTAAATGATAAGAATGTAACTTTTATATTTGAAAAGAGCAACTGTTGAGTCTCCCGCCGGCTCTTCTCAGCAGAACTGCCTTCCGAGCCGGTGGTAGCTTTATGTTCCTTCGACGATTCAAAAGTGCATGCAAAAGTCTATTTGAATAAAGGATATTTTGAATTTGGATTTGTATTCTATATGAATTGAAATGCAGGTAGCAACTAATCAAAAGACATCTGCACACTTCAAACAACACTTTCCGCCTGAATTTGAATGCTCGTTGAATATTGGAACTCAAAACCGCGCTTTGTCTCACATCATAGCAGAGAAATTAGAATAATTCAAATGTAATCATTCGTCGAGTGGAAACCGAACCTACAACAATTTAGACGCTATCCCACTGCGTCACGACGGCTCTATGTTTCAGATAATTGTAAATATATATTATTTGGATAGATCATTTGTCTCGCTGTCGAAGGGGAAAGGTTAAAAGCAGATAATTTATTAATGTTTCTATATAATCATAATAAACTGGCGAAATGTGGTAGGTTTAATTTAAATATATAGATAACTAAATTATTATTGCCATATCAACGCCTTTATGATTCAGTATAGAAGTTGCTGATTCACACGCACCGGGTGGAGGTTCGGTCCTCAGGAGGAACACTTGTAATTCCTTAGGTTCCTTTAGATAAATTGTTACTTACAGACTTGGGTAAGCGGAGTGTTTTAATACTGGTTTCTTTTTACACAGTTGTGAATTTATTTATTTTAGTCAAAAAAGGAGGAGGGGGAGGAAAATAAGATCGATTTAGATATAACCCAATCCTTGAGCGTTGAAAAACTGCCACTAACTCATTTTGCGCCACAATTCTATTTTTTAATGGAACAATCACTTTCGAATCGTCAATTAACATAAAATGTCAGTATTGTCAGTTAACAACAAGCTACCGTCGGCTTGAAAGGAAGCTCTGCTGAGAAGCAAATACGAAAGAAACTCACTCAACAGTTGCTCTTTTAAAATATAATTTTACAATAAGTTTCGTTTTAAATCAGAATTTTTGGAACGCGAGTTGTAATCGTCTAAAACTTTTAACGCAGCTTGAACGGTTTTCAAGCGGCCCGGGTTCAAATCCCGCTGCGTTCAAATTTTTATACGTTTTCTAAATATGTCTTTTTCAATTGCCTAAGTGTGCGTTTAACACTTTAAAAAATGTTAAAAATATTTAATAAATAGCATTCTCTCTTGCCAAAACGATTGTTCGTAGAATAATCTTTAAGTAGCAGAAATTTGTAAAAATCTCTCTACAGAGATGCTAACAACAAATATAAGTTGTAATAAGCGTATAAGAATTTCAACGTAGCTGGATGTAGAACGCATGGCTTAGCGGTCAGAGCTCTTAAACGGTTTACAAGAGGCGCGGGATCAAATCCCGCTGCGTTCAAATTTTTATACGTTTTCTAAATATGTCATTTTCAATTGCCTAAGTGTGCGATTATCACTTTAAAAAATGTTAAAAATATTTAATAAATAGCATTCTCTCTTGCCAAAACGATTGTTCGTAGAATAATCTTTGGGTAGCAGAAATTTGTAAAAATCTCTCTACAGAGATGCTAACAACAAATATAAGTTGTAATAAGCGTATAAGAATTTCAACGTAGCTGGATGTAGAACGCATGGCTTAGCGGTCAGAGCTCTTGAACGGTTTACAAGAGGCGTGGGTTCAAATCCTGCTGCGTTCATATTTTTATACGTTTTCTAAATATGTCTTTTTGAATTGCCTAAGTGTGCCATTAACACTTTAAAAAATGTTAAAAATATTAAATAAATAGCATTCTCTCTTGCCAAAACGATTGTTCGTAGAATAATCTTTGGGTAGCAGAAATTTGTAAAAAGCTCTACAGAGATGCTTACAACAAATATAAGTTGTAATAAGCGTATAAGAATTTCAACGTAGCTGGATGTAGAACGCATGGCTTAGCGGTCAGAGCGCTTGAACGGTTTTCAAAAGGCGCGGGTTCAAATCCCGCTGCTTCCAAATTTTTATACGTTTTCTAAATATGTCTTTTTAATAATATACTTTCCTCGATAACCTGTTAGTTTTGATATTTTATATCGTTCAAGTGGCAAGTCTGAAATTATTTATGGAATTTTATTATACATACGTATATCCTGTGATATAAATAATTTATTTACCTTTTGAACGCGAAAATAAGCCGTAATCAGTAATTTTACTTCTTCTATTTATACCGTCCCTATCACTGTTTTTTAAACATTCGCGTATATTTTTACATAATGCATAAATGTATTTAATAATAATTAATTAATTAGAATTTGGTTGTTTTAGTTCACACTATTTCATTGTTAATTTGCTATTTCCCATGCGCATACGTTGACTGGAGGAAATCGCTACTTTAGCGATATGGCCGCATATTTTTTTTTTTTTTAAATGGTATAACGGGCAGATTTACCTCCTGACGGTAAGTGATTATCTTCGCCCATGGACATCTACAACATCAGAGGTGTTGTGGGTGAAGGTGTCTGTAAACGCGACGCTTGAAAGCCCGCTGGAAGATTATTACATGTGCTGGGGAAAAATGACCTTGGAAACCCTGACCTTGACCTTGAAATGATAGAATTATACACGATACGTGTATTCTTGTAGTTTGTTTTTTTTTCTCTTATATTCTCTTGTCACTAGACTCTCTCTAACTACCCATTTATGTGGGATAAGGCGTGAAGCTTAAATTACTTTGAAAGAGCCTGTCGTGGGAACTGTTACGAATCAATTGGAACTAATTTTGTTTGAACGTTATGAAAGTATGAGTAAATATAATTATGCTTTCTATTGTGTATGTATAGAATTTTTGTATAATTGAATAGCTCTTCGTACAATGGCGTGTTAGGTGGCGGAACTCAACGCCGCCGTTCTGCCTTATCATGTATTATATCAGAGCGGAGAAATTAAAATATTTTTAATAATACAATTAGCCCCTGATTAGGAATCGAGAAAAGAAATTCCCTTTTTTTTATTAATTGATATATAAATGAAAAAAGAAATTCCCTTTTTTTATGACGTCATCAAAAGCCTTTATCATTTTTCGCACGCCATACTTCGGTTGACAGTTACAGACGTACGATAGGAACAAGAAATGAAGATAAGCTTGTAGAGCTAATTTATCGCCTCCAAAAAGTAAAAAGTCTTTTATGGGTCTTATAATATATGCATATATAATACAATTTTACAATCTATGTTAGATTTGCCACTGGAGAAATTTAAAGCTATAATAGAAAACGTATAAAAATTTGAACGCAGTGGGATTGGAACCCGTTTCAATGTCCTAAGTGTGTTTTCAATTACCGAATAGGCGAATAACAATTTAAAAAAAAATGGTAAAGCCGCTATAAAGACAATATTAGTAAGTAAAGCTTATTACTCTGTAATTAAAAGAATATTTAAAAGATAAAAATGTGCGAAAATAATATGATTTGAGTTTGGTGCTCGTTAGCTACCACTGTATTAAATGGTAAGAATGTAACTTTCGTATTTGAAAAGAGCAACTGTCGAGTCTCCCGCCGGCTCTACTCAGCAGAACTGCCTTCCGAGCCGGTGGTAGCTTTGTGTTCTTTCGACGATTTGAAAGTGCTTGCATAAAGGATATTTTGAATTTAAATTGAATTTGAATTTTTAATTATAATATACACAACTTTATACAGTATTTGTGGGTTTAAAGTCTACTACAGAAATCAATATACTATAGAAATTCTTATTTTTTAACTTTCAAGTTTATCCATAGCACCCCGCTATCTAGAGAGACCTTACTACGGTACCTTCAATTATTAAATTTTAATGTATATTTAAATTGTTATAATTTATATTATTAATTCGTTGCAGTATGAGAAATTAGGCTCGCGAAGTGTCTTGGCACTAAGTGAACTTAGTGTCAAGACACTTCGTTAACTTAGTGTCAAGACACTTTGTTAACTTAGTATCATGACACTTCGTAAACTTAGTGTCAAGACCGGTGTTACTACGCGGGAAAAAGCAAAACGAAAGAAATAAATAAACTCACACGATGTAAAACATATATTTAGAAAACGTATAAAAATTTGAATGCAGCTACATTTGAACCGGCGCCCCTTGAAAACTGTTCATGCGCTCTGACCGCTAAGCCATGCGTTCTAGATCAAGCTGCGTCGAAATTGTTATACGCTTGTTACAACTTATTTTTATACGCTTTCAAAATATATGGTTTTCTATTTCCTAAGTGTGTGAATAACACTTTAAAAAAAAATTTTACAAATTATATGAAGTTTGTCACTAGCGAGCTCCCTTCATTGTTGTTTTACAAGAAAATGAAATCAATCAATCAAATCGTCAATCAATTTAGATCAATCATTTTATACTCGATGCAAATTATGAAAGCAGCAGTTTTACAAGACAGGATGTATTGTACTTACTTAGTAATTTTAAAAACTAGCTGTGCCCGCGTCTTCGTCCGCGAATTCAGAAATTGAATTCTAAAATACTACTGTATCTATACTGTAATTATTACATTAGCTATATGCCAGTCAGTAAAGTCGTTCCAGTATTAACAAAGAAACAGAGAAATAAAAATTGTAAAAAAAATTGTTTTGGTATATATATACACGGTGCATATATATGAATTTAGTAAAAAGCTGTTATTTTTATATTAAAAGTAAAAGGACAGATGGACCTTTTCCCGCATAATCATTCCTCCAAATGGGAATCGAACCCACAGACAATCGCATTCACAGCCATACGCCGTCACACCACATGCGCCACGACGGCCTCAATTACTTGACATAAAAAAAATTGAAGTAACTGCTGTCTGTCTGTCCGTTTGTACGCACTATACTTTTTTTCCGCACTATACTTGGTGGCCATCGTGTCGCCGTGTGACATCATCTGACTGAATACGCGAAGGTTGCGGTTCGATTCCCACTAAGGGAGTGACTGTATTTAAATTATTTCCATTTCGCTCTGATGGCAAGACGACACGCAATGTCGGAAATTGGGGCGGAGATTGATGAACATATCTCGAGCCTGCTCCGCGGGAAAATGCGTGAAGCGTGATTGTAAAATACTTAGTGCTAATTCAACGATACCTTGTATAAGTACATTTTTAAACGAGTGTAGTTTGTTGGTAACACATTCCTTAAATTGATATCATAATATTTTTTAAGCAAATTATATCGGTATAATTTACAACTGCACTTGGGAGTTTACTTTTGAAAAAATAGTATTAAGAGGGCTTGTATAACAAAATGTTTCAGATTCGGGTGAAAAGTGGAGAACGGAGTGTTCTACCCAATCCCTCTGTCCTTACAAGTCTATGCGGGATAAGGAGTGGAGTCACAATAATAAGTATAAGCAGAAAGCTACCCTGAACGGGAATTGAACCTACGGACTTCTTAGCAAAAGCTGCAAACAAGTATGAAAACCAACAAACCAGCCTGGTTTTAATGAATTCCGTATTACGTGCAAGTAAAAGGGAGCTACATTTTAACCATACATAGACGTTGGTTACATTTTTTAAATTCCTACAATCTAACGGCCTTTGCCTTATTTATATGTAAAATTATAAAAAAATATATTGATTGATATAACAGTATGAAAATGTTTGAATGATTATATTCAATTCGCCGCTCTAATATCGTGTGATGTATGAAATTAGAATATATATATAGCTTTATATTTATCTAGTGTCGTCTAAATCTTATATCAGTCGAGACAGTTCTTTTATATAGACAAAATTATATGTTATAAAGGGTTTTCGGCAAAAAAATTGACAACCTTTCAAATTGAAATGTGTCTGTAATTCCATACAAAAGCCATCGTGGCGCATGGGACAGCGTCTGAGCGTAATCGTTATTGGTAGTGGGTTCGATTACAACTCGAAAAATGATTCAATTTAAAAAATTTTCATTTCCGCACTTTGATACCAAAAACGGCACGGCATTGAGTTTCACCTGACAGAAAAGGGCGAACGGAGTGTCTTAACACTAGGTTCTCTTCGACTAGTCTTCTAATCGGGAAAAAGTGTGTCATTTGCTATTTAAAGTGACTTTGAATGACAGTCTTTGCCAGAGGTGTCACTCTGGTTAGCGATTGTTTTAGGTTCGATTTCCATTTACTCGTATTTCTATTTCCCCACTCTAGTAGGGCAAAGCGCTACGTTGAATTCAACGTGGAGAACAGAGTGTCTTGACACTGGGTTCTCTCCGATTACTTAGCAGTAGTAGCAGTAGTGCTTGAAAACATGCTTTCAGTTATAATAGCAGAACTTAATCAACTTTAAGTCTTAAATATAAAAAAAAATCCAAGAAAGCCTATTTTTTGGGTATATAGCATAATAGTCGTATATTTTGCGATCGTTGTATCAAATTTATATAAAATATAGCGTTTTAAGTATTATAAGAATTCATTCATCACTGGAAACTAACTGATAAAAGCTTATTGTATTTATGTAATAATAGCTCTTGACGCTGATATCGCTGTTAGAAAGAACCTTGTTGATCGCAATGGTAGTGCATTCAAAAAACAATAGAAAATGGGATTCGGTTTATTTTTCAAAATATATTTTATTACTTTTGTCTGATTGGGAACAATTAACCTAAAAAATACGCTCTAAAGTCTTATAGGAGACCTATTCGTCCTCATAAAGACATTAGCTTGAAAGTGGTAAAAATCTCATTAGGTCGGTAAAGTCATACATAAATAAATATGGGGAAAGTGGAGAACGGAGTGTTTTAAAATTTATAACACTTGCGGAGAGTGATGCTTGATGTACTTTTCTAAGTATAAAATGCAAAACGATTATGCGTTACGATAAACCCTTGCCATAATGAACTTGAAAGTAATACAACCTGTTTATATCCTTATTAGACTTATGTGTACTCACCGAAGTTTCTAGAAAACGCACTTAAAACACCCTATGAGATACTGTATAAAAGAACTCTTATAAATTAACAACTATTGATTTTATTTATTGTTTTTACACTGTTAAGGCACTACAATGTGGATCTTAGCTTGGTATTTTTTTTAAAAACCGTTTTAGACAGGACTGTCTTGGCGCGTCGTTAAATGACAAGTGACAACAGTTTTCCCGCGCATTTACTTTTATCGCTACCTTTTGACTTCGTGCGTTGAAAGCTTAAGTATATTTTAAGTAATAGAGTTATAGAGCTATTTATTGAAAATATGATTATTATTAATTAAATCTAAAATGTACCTGATTTTTTTTTATTTTTAGTATTATTTGTGCATTCATAATAAAGGGCATGTCGTGAGTGACAGACAGTCCTGGGTTTGATTCACAGTCGGGGTATTGATTATATTTAAATTGTTTAAATTTCTCCGCTATGTTGACAAAATAAAGCGCGGCGTTTAATTCCGCCATTGGAATACGCAGCGTCTCGGATTCAGACGCAAAATGGAGAACGGAGTGTTTTGACACTAAGTTCTCTCCGGCTACCTCTGCTATGCTAGAAAATGCATGAAGCTCAAGAACCATGCGATATAATTCAAAATTCACGAGTTACTTGAAAAAACTTGAAAACTTATAATGGTGATCCTGGCAAAGATATGGGACGGGTTTATTTTTATCATCAGAACCGGGACGCGTGTTCTAATTTTGAATGCAAATCGGACTACAAAAAACTATTAGAACTAATAGATTTTTTTACATTGATAAATAGATATACATATACGAGTACATGTCAAGCTTATAAAGCTGTGTAAAAAAAAAAATGCTAAATTTTAAGCAAAATCTTTTAAAAAAACATAAAAATAGAATACTTCAAGCGTTACAAGTATTTCTGGACTCTATGATTCGATATTATATACGTAAAAGGGAAAAAAAACTTAGGAAAATCCTAATTTCGTAGTTACACAATTTAATATCAACTCATTCTAATATCAAGAACGCTCACTTCAGTCAAAAAATGGATCGATCTGCAGCTTCACGCTTCTTCCCGCATCGCAGGCTAGTCTTAGAGAACTTAGTGTCAAGACACCCGCACTGTGTATTACCAAATAAGAAGGCAATTCATTATCTCAATAAGCAAACCCGATGATTGTGGGTTTGAGTCCCATTCGAGGATAATGAAATTGAATATATTCATTTTCTATATCTAGTAAGATAAATAGAGGCGTTCAGTTTCACCACTCCACACAATCTGTCGATGAATGGTGAAAAATGTAGAACGGAGAGTTTCGACACCAAGTTCTCTCTAATTTGTCACATTTTGTGCAAAATATGCGTGAAACTAAAATGTATTACAGCTTATATTTATTAATTAAACTGGAAAATTTTATCGGTTATCATTTTGTTTGACAAACATTCGCCTTGTACCAATATGTGTTGCGTAATATCAAATTGTAAAAGTAATATTTTTATATATCTTTTTTTACAATAAATTAATAGATATAAATAAACGTTTATGATGGACATGCCATCAAATTTGTTTCAAAATGTGAACGCGTGTCCGAATATAATTAGAAAACATTATTGTAGTAGTACAATAGTCAGCTATACGGCAAAAAGCTTGAAGCCTGTCCAAAGTAAATTTTTAAATTGTCTATTAAGTTCTTTGATTTTGACGATTTTTACACATTTTGAAATGAATCTATTTTTAACAGGATTAATCGCGTATAATTACTAATTTCAATAGAGAAGACGGTTGGAAACTTTCTACCATCTGGGACCCAATACTGAAAACTTTGAAGTCTCAATCCGATCACACCAGAGAGCAAGATACAGTCAGCTCATTTTGCAAGAATCCAGGGTAGTACCTACGCGAGGCAACTAAGAAATCGTCAGCGGTAGTTTGTGATAATAATTGTATCGAATGACAGACAAGTGCCACCTCAGTCTAGACACGACTGTGACCACGGACTACTGTAAAGTGTTCGAATCGTCGAGTTCTAAAATTTTCGAATACCAATATTATACGTGATTAATCCGGTTAAAATAGTTTTCATTGTCTTGAATAGCTTCTCCCAACATCTATCTATTTATTTAATAATTTAAGAAATTGTTGCAATTATGTCAAAATATGACCGTGAGGGGGGGGGGGGGTGTACTTGCTTCAAAACGTGCGCACGTTTTCGATACAATTCAATTTTTCGTAGCACGACAACTTTGTACATCATGTGTATGTGTATACTACGGTAAATCCATGGACTTTTCTAAAAAGAAAATTAAAGATAACCTAATTGATATTCTCAGTTTCTTTTACAATTAAAATAGACTTTACGGATAAATTCGAAATAAATAATAATTACAGAACACTTCAAATTTTACCATTAAAGTTCATGTACATCTTATGTAATCAGTAATTTCCTGGAAAACCTTAGGACTTACAGTATTTCGGGCTTTTACAGTAACATATATATACATATACAGATTACATATATAGATAACTGACTGTACTCGTTGTAGGCACATTATTAGGTATCCTATATTTAAGATAAAGGCGTTTTTAGTGTCTAGTCAAATTGTATATGACCACCCAATAAACAAAAACATCAGGAAATTCGATTAATATGGTGTTTTTAGGTTACCTAAGTATATATATTATATTTTTAGAATTCTTGAAAGAAAGAACTTGAAATCCTCGAAAGAAAGAACTTGCGAGCTGAATGGCGAAACGCCGCGCCGGTTATCGAATCCACTACCATCGCATTTCCAGTCAATCTGCCACTGTACCTCGGTGACTACAATAAGAGAACCTAGTGTCTTGACTGTATTCTCCGCTTTCCGCCGAAATTGTGTACTGAATTGTTTTTTTTTCAAGAAAATTGTTTTGGAGGAGTAACTTACATGCACTTGTAAGAAAAACAAATTATGAAATCATTTATATAGTAGAGGTCATGGAGCAGAGGTTAAGCTTGTATAATACGTAAAACCCTGATATCTTTGATTATATATATATATATTCTTTTTTTTTTATATCATTTGTAAAGTGTTATTCCCACACTAAGGAAATTGAAAAAGACATATTTAGAAAACGTATTTTTTTTTTTTTTTTTTTTTTTTTTTTTTTTTTTTTTTTTTTTTTTTTTTTTTTTTTTTTTTTTTTTTTTTTTTTTTTTTTTTTTTTTTTTTTTTTTTTTTTTTTTTTTTTTTTTTTTTTTTTTTTTTTTTTTTTTTTTTTTTTTTTTTTTTTTTTTTTTTTTTTTTTTTTTTTTTTTTTTTTTTTTTTTTTTTTTTTTTTTTTTTTTTTTTTTTTTTTTTTTTTTTTTTTTTTTTTTTTTTTTTTTTTTTTTTTTTTTTTTTTTTTTTTTTTTTTTTTTTTTTTTTTTTTTTTTTTTTTTTTTTTTTTTTTTTTTTTTTTTTTTTTTTTTTTTTTTTTTTTTTTTTTTTTTTTTTTTTTTTTTTTTTTTTTTTTTTTTTTTTTTTTTTTTTTTTTTTTCAAGAGGCGCGGGTTCAAATCCCGCTGCGTTCAAATTTTTATACATTTTCTAAATATGTCTTTATCTTTGATTATTTTGACGAATGTAACAAGTTCCATTTATGTACATTTAGATGCTTATTGACCATAGATCAGAGACAAGCTTATATTTATAGTGTATTGCCAACACACGGTGTAAAATTTATTTCATTAGCTTAATATATTTCTAATATACTCCACTTCTCATTTCTTCCATACTCCTCCGTCTGCCAAAATATTCGTAAAAAGGCAACTCCAATTTTTTTTAATTATTTATTAATATCAAAAATCAAGAAAAAGCATGAGGACCGGAATGAAGAGGGCATGTATGAAGAGGTCGGTGACAATGGACGATGCGAAAGAAGTATGGAAGCAGGGACCGTAGCGTTTGGTGTTCCGTTTTCGCTGGCTATCCTAGCTAGGGCAGTGGAAGCTTGTAGCTGCACTCTTTACCCCAAGCAGGAAGGAAGCAGGATAGTCAGAGAGGACGGAGTGCCAACCGCTGTTCTCAATATGACACACAAACTCTTCATTCATGACAACCCCCCCCCCCCCTCCCGCGGCAGGGCTCCTTATACTGTTTATGTGACCTTCCTTCGATATTTTACGTAATATTACCAAAATATAAACTTTTCTCCAGGCGCATTAGGATAGGGTCTGTATGACAATTTAGTTTAGTAATTAAAAATAATAGCGTCAATGTTATTTGCTCATCATATTGATAGTCCTGATAAGGACATAATATTGACAAGGATGCAAGATTGCAAGATTGCAAGATTTTCTAAGATTGTTCAATTGACACATATAAATAATAAGGCCATTGTGGCGCAGTGTGGACAGCGTCTGACTGTAAATTGCGATTGTTGTGGACTCGATTCTCACTTAGAAGAATGATTACTTAAAATAATTTCATTTCTCCGCTCTGGTATCTAAGACTTAGCGAGGCGTTGAGTTTATCGCCTCAATATCGCCGTCTCGATTCCTGGCGGGAAATGAAGGTCGGAGTGTCTTGACTCAAAGTTCTCTCCGACTACCCTGCTATGCGGGAAAAAGAGGGACGCTGTAAAAAAAATGTAAATATAAAAACTTAATTGATTATTATACTTTATTATATGAATTGTTTGGACAAATTTCCCAATTATCTAGTTTTGTTAACCTTTTTAATGTTTTTGCCCTTGTTTTTAATATATCGAGTTTAATAACTATGGTTAGAAATAGACCTGTTAAGTCAACAGCGTACACTTGAAACTTCTATGCATAGTAATCTGCAATTTGCCTTCCTTGGATATCGTACACAAGCTGGGCATCTTCACGTTTTTGCCCAATGCCGGGTATCCCAAGAGAGCCTAGTGTCAAAACACTCCGTTCTCCACTTTCCGGCCGAATTCGAGACATTTCATAGCAAAACTCGAAGCCGCGTTTTTATCTTACCTGACCAAAGAAATGGCAATATCTGAAATATGATCATTCCCGATAGTGAGTATCGAAGTGAGTCAACCAATTACCAAAACATTATATATTATAAATGCGAGAGTACAGTGAATTAAAAAAAAAATATTATTAATATATCAATATGTAGACTAAAGGCAATATGAGGCGTACAAGACGTACATATATGACAAACACAACAAAAATATATGCAGTATTTGTTTAGTTTTGTTTATTTAATGTGTTTATAATTCTATATATATATATATTGATATCTACCATTTCTTCGTTATATAGTCTTTTACTCTAACACATTTCATAAGGGTCAAAGGGTCCTACGGAAATAGTGAATTCCATGCGGGCTGTTATTTTTAACATTTTTTAAAGGAAACCACACCACTTAGGAAATTGAAAAACTGTTTTACAAATTGTATTTTTAGATAACGTGTAACATAAACGCTCAGGCTTGTAAAGAACGCATCGCTTAGCAGTAAAAGTGCTTGGACGGTTTCAAAGAGGTGCGGGTTCGAATTCTGTAGCATCCATTTTTTTTATTTTTTTATAAGATTTTATAAGCACTGTATTTTCTCGTCATAAAATGTCATCTGTCTACAGACTTGATTGGAACTTATCTATACAAATAATAAAACTGTAGAATAAATCAATTCTATATATTAAATATAAATTCAAAAAGATAATAGAAAAAAAGAAGTCCTCATATAATTTATAAAAGTCA
Organism: Podotricha telesiphe; assembly: GCA_038994665.1. NCBI lineage: Eukaryota > Metazoa > Arthropoda > Insecta > Lepidoptera > Nymphalidae > Podotricha > Podotricha telesiphe. The sequence continues at coordinate 64,869 of JAOYRR010000574.1, forward strand.
AAAATATAATTATTGATTTTTTTGTTGCTGGACTAATCACTGGACGGAGTTTGATGTTTTTATTTGTTATAAGTAAATAAATAGCTGTACTACTAACTACTAACGACCAGCTCGCGGCTTTGCGCTTGTGAACTTTAGTCGTTTCTTATTTTCGGCAGCCTTTATGTAAAACAATACAGTTCCTGGAAAAGCTTCAAAATGGAAAAAGAGTAATGTTACTCCAAGAGCCTTAAGTATCTCTATAGAAAATTTCAAATCAATCGGTTCTGCAGTTTGGCCGTAATGACGTCACAGACAGACAGACTGCGTTACTCTTGCATTCGTATGAATTCATTAGTATGAGTCGTTAGCAAAATCGCTTGGATACGTTCCCCAAGAGTAAATACTGCTATGTTCATTCAATTCAATATAATATAAACAAATGTTTATTTTAAAAACTTACATCCTTTAAAAACAACATCAACCTTTTCTTGTATTAAATACAAGAAACTGACATTTGTGAGAAAAATTAAAAATTGGACCCTCGTTAAAGAAAGCCTAAACTTTCCAAAATGCCGCATTCGCAAAATGTCATTCCTCGCGAATTATTCTTTAGCGCATAAGCCTTTTTGGTTTTGGACTTGAAACGGTATACGGATTTTGTTCTGGTTTAAAAATGGTATACCACTTTTAAACCAGAACAAGAACCCGACAAAACCAAATAGTCATATCCTAATAAGGAGATTAAAGGGACTTACGACATTTTGGATTGGACCGGTCAAGTTGAAAAAGTAGTATACTATTTTATGTGTCTATTTTGTAAAACGGCGTATGTGACAACGTGAATGTAGTTTAAACACGCGACTTCGCTTGTTTTAATAATAATAACTGATAACTCTACACGCCGCTTGAACTAGACGTAACGCCGCGCTTTGTCTTACCTACCAGAGTAGATGTAGATTTGGTATCCAGCCCAAGTTATTATATATATATATATATATATATATATATATATATAATATAAAAGTATAAAACTCCAAATAATGTAAAATGTAAAAGTATCGTGGATTTCAATCAACACTCGACTTCACATTTAATTATTTATATAATATCAAATCTCATTTATATTAAATTCCCCGCTCTGATATAAAAAAACGCGGGGTTTGTTATCCACAAACAAACATACAGAAATATATCTATTATTACACATTTGACTTAGATCCTTTTAAAATTGTCAACAATGTAGTTTTGACATTAAGTATTCCGCGCTTGTTACTAAATATAGGTAGAGTTTATGTTGAGAATAAATTAGAATTAATTTAATTTAAAAAAATCGTATAAAACACACGACGGTTAAAGTGTAATTTAAAAAATCAATTATAAAATAATTGAGAACCCCCCACACAGAATTTATGTAACGAGTGAACGGGGACGAGACCGTCGGGGGCTGCCATCACTATTTCAAATTTCTCGTGGGTCTAACTAACTAACTGTCAGTCCATTTGTAACATTTTGGACCAAACTTAAGTACGTACATAATTAAAATTAGTTATTCAATTGTATAAATCACATTTTTTTAACATTTTAAATTATTTTCAATCACCGCACTTGGGAAATTGAACAACCATATTTAGAAAACGTATCAAAAATTGAATAAAAACGTTCGAAAACTTATAGCCAAATTTAATCTTTCGTGAGCAATAAAAATACAACAACCCACACACGAACCCACAATCGATAACGTTCACAAACAGATGCTTTCCCAATATACCATGATGGTCTCTTTTGAATTGCTTTTGAATTTTAGAAAAACATATGTATATCGAATGTAACAGGATTTGACCCCGGTCCTCTTGTATACCGTCCGCGTGCAGTAGACAATTAAGCTATATGGTTGTTATCGAGCTACTTTAAAACTCTCATATGCTTGTTACAATATACATTTGTTATTAGAACTATTTTTAAATGCTACTGAATCTTGATACGCTCCGTTAGTAATCGATGTCTGAACCCAAAATAATGTTTTGTCTGTCTGTGCGTTAGTGCACGCTAATCTCAGAAATGGCTAATCCATAAAAAATACAGTTTTGATTACTGTTCTTATGTGTTCTTCTGTTTAGTATTTAGTATTAATTTTATTTCAATCGGTTCAGAAATAAACAAAAAAGTTACATCAATTTATATAGTAGATTTAAGTAAAGTTTGTAATTTAAGTAGAAACGCGGGCGGATGTAGAGACGAAATATTTAGTATACAGTCGTGTAGTTTACGCAGGCGAAGCCGCGAGCGAGTCGCTAGTATTAAAATATAACAGTAAATAAACATTGAATATATTTGCGACGAAATTTAGTGAATTGAAAATAATATAGAGTTTCAATCTATGTTTAGTTTTTTGTCTGTCTGTTTGTCTTTTGTTGTAAAGTGAAATAAAAGAAAAATATTTAATTATTTTTTTTATATTGTATTTTATTGAATATCCTTAAATAATGGTATTTATGTATTAATTATATTTTGTTTAATATTATTTATGCTTTTATTCGTAAGTAGCTCTATCTATCGGCAATTTAGGAAATTGTGAACAAAATTTACGTACCCGATTAAACAGATGGCAGCATTCTGTGAACTTTTTATTTTTATATAAATTATGGAAGTTTCACTCATTGCTTTTATAGACTAAATTATTAATACTCAGGGCAATAAAATAGCTTATTTCATTTATTTATTTTAATTTTTTTAAATCGTACAGCTTTTTATGCAACAAAAACATCATATAAATTTAACTACTAAAACAAACGCCAATATAAGTTTCACTAAAGATAAAAAGTGAACTCAACTAACAAAATATGTAGAGAAAACCTATAATAATTAATTTTATTATACATTTTGTATTTTAAGATCTCGCTCAGTAACAATTTGAAAACAATCTAATAGTCGCAAATCATAATTTTAAACAACACTCATTATTATATCGATTTATTTGTTATGGGATTTCTTTCTCGTGTTATGTCAATGTTAAAGTAAAATGTTTTGTTAAGTAATACCAATTTCCTAACCATTCTTACCACAGAGCTAAAACTGAACAGTTTTTCCAATATTCACAGATGTAATAAATTCAACTTAAATATTATAAATAAAATGAACAACAATTAATTTAATTAAAAAATATATATAGTAATCAATGAATAAAATCAATCACTTTTTGAAACTCGATATATTATTAAATCGATTTCTCACTAACGAATTACATACTATATATTAAATCGATTACTCACTTACGAATTACATACTATATACTAAATCGATTTTTCACTTTCATATTACATACTATATATTAAATCGATTTCTCACTTACGAATTCCATTAATACGAGTATCTGAACATAACCTGTACAGCTATGATTAATTTGAAGCTTGAAACTTGTAAACAAAAACAATTACAGTTTACATATTTAATTTTTTCATATAAAACCAACAATTAGCCATTTTAAACTAATATTTATTGACATACATTGAGTGGAAATAAAATAAAATGTCAGACGTCGAAGTGGAAGTAGCGTCGACATTTAAGAAGCGCACTTTAAAAAATAGAGGCGGGAGAAAACGCAAAGCGTCTAGCTCAGAAGGTAAAGTGTTATTAGTAAAAATAACTAATTATAAAGCAGTTTATAATAAATTAAAACAGCTTTTTATATATACACATATGCAGCATGTCCTACATAATTGGTATAAAGAAAAGGATATTTTAATAAATATATATATATCTATAAAAGTATTCCATTGATTTATATTTCAAAAAGTATTTAATTCAATCTAAAGGCTATACACATTTGCGTGATTAATATTAATAGTTATTTAATCTATAATTATATACATATATATATCTAATTGGTTATATTTATCATAATTTAGAAAAGTAAAAGACACTTTCAAATTATTAATCGTTATTCTGGTCATTCTAGTAACAATATCAGGTTTCTACTGTTAAAATATAATACTGTCTTACAATTTAGACAAGTGTACTTGTTTGCAAGCTTATAGGATAAGAAAAAGTGGTTAGAGTAAAGTGTTTCAAGATCCATACAACAGACAAAATAAACAAGTGAATCTAATGAGTGAGTAAGAAGAAACTCCCTAGTATGCCTGCCTGGATTCACAGTGCTGGTGCCTATCATGTGGCAGAAAGAGTAGATTGAAGCAGTGCCTGGCAACCCAAGTGTAGGCTTAAGAGGCCTTTTAAAAAGCATTTATACTTACCTTTATATCACTCATGGATGAGTGGTTGTGGTTTTTATATTGTTTCAATTAAGTGGAGCAGGTTTAGAGACTTTACAGAGTCACACCATTTTTCCATACTTGAAGTCATTTTGGTGTACTTGTGTATAGTTTGACTTTTGACTCACTAGCAACTGAACTACATCAAACTGCACTGAGGTCCTTTGTGTAACACCTTCTACCTTGCCTTCTGCAAATTAAATAAAAAATTAAAAGAATCACAATCATAATAAAAAAATATCAATATTAATCTAATTTCAGAAAAAAACAGTTCAGATTCCGATGAGCCGACCGTTGTGTTACCAACTAAAAGGACACAAAAAGCCAATCCGAATATACAAACAACTGGTGGTGAACGCAGAAATGTTGAAATAGATAAAGATGCTAATAGCAGTGATGATGAAAGTGTATGTAGAAGATTTTATTTATAAAAAAATAAATACTTTTATTATGTTCCTTGTATTATAAGAAAAGAAAAAACCTGGCTAAATTAATAGGTATTGTATGCAAATCATGTCTAATTGGATGAGATAATCTTGGGTTCTATTCCTACTTGAGTTTAAAAAGATTTTGATTTCCTTTAAGCTTACACTTTTTCTACCCTACGGTAGTTAGAAACAACCTAGTGTCAAGACACTCCATTCTCCACTTTCCGCTCGCATTTAAGACATTGCGTGTTGAGTGGCAGAACCCAATGCCACACTCTATCTTACGAAAAGCCTGGAAATTAATGTAATTTAAATACTTAGTCTGGCCACTGTTATAATTAAAAATAAACAAAATATTACTTTTGAATTTGGAATATTCTGTACATGTACAAAATATGAAATATAGCTTTGTGTGTTCTGCAGTCTTATAAATATATGCAGCCTGGTCATTTTGACGCAAAACAAAAGATCTTTAAATGTTATAATTAAATTCCAATTTCCTGAGGAGGATTTGTTAGTACAAGCGAAATATTTTATTTTCATAATTCAATGAAATCATAAATTTGGGCAAACGCACAAGATTTAAGTGAAAACGGGGGCGGGCGGAAAAACGAAATGGCTTTTAATCGTGTAGTTTACGCAGGCGAAGCCGTGAGCGAGTCGCTAGTTTAAATATAATAATTCTTCTGAGTGGCTATCGAACCCACACCCATCGCCTATATAGCTAGTCGCTGTAACACTGCGCCACGACGCCCAGTAAAATTATATGTCCCGCGTTATTAAATGAAACCTTGGAATTTAGTAATATATTGAAAAAGTTAAAACTATTTTTATTATTATTATTGTAACACCTATTAATATATAATAATTAAAATTTCCAGAACAAACCAAACACAACACTCTCCGTTCAGCAACAAAGGGAGAATGCCACTGCTACATACGAGTTGGACACTGAAAAAGATAGAGATGCTCAAGCCATATTTGAAAAAGCACAGAAAATTAATGAGGAATTACAAGGGCAGGCTGACGATAAGGTGGCTGTAGTCATTTTTTTTTTAACTTGACTCCCATACAATGTTGGGTGGGTTTTGGTACTTAACGCCGCGCTTGTACACCAGAATGGAGAAATGGAAATTATTTAACCGAACGAGAATTGAACCCATTTATATGTTTTCTAAAAAAAAATAATGAATAACACGTTAAAAAAAATGTATATATATATATAATTTATATCTACTTAAAATGTATTTATATTTATTTTAACATTGAACATGATATATGAAAATATTTTTTAGAAAATAAATAAAAATGTATGTGGTAGGTTTCGAACCCGCGCCTCTTGTAACTTCCCAGCGGTCTACACAACTAATATACGCATATCATAGGTATAAGAATTTCGACGTAGTCGGATGTAGAACGTATGGCTTAGCGGTTAGTGCGCTTGGACGGTAAGCAAGCGGCGCGGGTTCGAATCCCGCTATGTTCAATTTATTTTTGTACGGTTTCTGAAAGTATAATTTTTATCCCTTTAGGTATACCGTGGTATAAATAATTACGCACAATATTACAAGAAAAGAGATACGGCAGCGGGCAATGCTAGTTCAGGTCTTGTGAGGAAAGGACCCATACGAGCTCCAGCCAACTTGAGAGCGACGGTGAGGTGAGAGTTTAGTGATCTGAGTCTCCGTCTTTTTTGTTGTTGTGTAAAAGGATAAAAATGGTGTTTTAGTGGGGTTTTTTTTTGTGGTTGGTTGGGAGTTCGATATAAAAAGAATTTCAGCTTCACCTTTTCTCTCCATAGAGAGAACCTAGTGTGAAGACACCACTCCGTTTTCAAGTTTCCGATTGAAATCGAGACATTGCGTGCTTAGCGGTGTTAAACTCAACGCAACTTATATTTGGTACCACACAGACCGAAGAAATGGATATAATTAATATATAACCATTTCCCCCGATTGTGTATCGAAGAACCCGCAACCCGCTACCAGTCGCGTCTACAGTCAGACGCCGTATATAGTTTCATTTGCCGAGAAATAGTTTCATTTGCGAAATGTGTAAAAAAAAACCCGAAAATCAAAGATTCATTATGAAATTTATAAGGTTTTTTTTTTATATACGTGTGTATGTTTTTGTTTTAATAAACAGGTGGGATTATCAGCCAGATATATGTAAAGATTACAAAGAAACTGGATTTTGTGGTTTTGGAGGTAAGAGAACTTAGTGCTTAAACTCTCCGTTTTTATTCAGTCTATAAGTATATATATATACGAGTATACTTGCGACCAGCTCGAGGCTTCGCCTTTGAAATAAAAAAAAAAACTCTTAATGTTAAGGGCAATTTTATCATAATAGAATATTTTATTACAATAGAATAGACAATGATGCATTTAAATCGTTTGTTTGTTATTAGCGTGCACAAACGCACAGACAGACAGAAAAGAAATTGAAAAGTAATTGTTTTTGGGGTTAAATTATATTAATAAATGTTATAATACCACCTAATAATACTTAGTATACCGTCGAAATTTTTATACCCTTTTATTACAGCTTATATTTGTTGTTAGCATCTCTGTAGAGAGATTTTTACAAATTTCTGCTACCCAAAGATTATTCTGCGAACAATCGTTTGGCAAAAGAGAATGCCATTTATTACATATTTTCAAATGATTATTCGCACACTTAATAAGACGCTTGGTACACAAGAGGTGTGGGTTCGATTCCTGATACGTTCAAATTGTTATAAGTTTTTTTTAAATGCATTAATATAATAAAACTGTGACAGTAGTCAAAGAGAACGTCAAGTGTGTTGTAAAGGCACTTCAGTTTCCGCCCGAAGTCGGGATCGCGCGTCGAGTGTTGGAGCTTTGTTTTGTTCATTAAAGTGTTTTTGATGGAACATTTGAACGAAATTCACACGAAAGCAACGTCGGTTGCTTCAACTATAAACAAAATGAGCAATTTTAGTCCAAAATGACCAAAATGGAACCCGTCCCTGTTCCAGACTCCTGCAAGTTCCTCCACGACCGCTCCGACTACAAACACGGCTGGCAACTGGAAAGGGAGGAAGTGAGCAAGGACGAGGCCGAGTCGGATTACGAAATAAACAGCGACGAGGAGTTGCCCTTCAAGTGTTTTATATGCAGGAGTAGTTTCAAAGACCCGGTGGTTACCAGGTAAGAGCAGCAGAGGGCCTGGAGTCGAGGCACTCCGTTCTCCGCAGTTCGTTGAATGGAACCAAAACAACACTTTTCATTTTCAATGTGACAAAAAAAGATGCAAGATTTAACAATGATTAGCCGTTATCATAGACGGGGATTATATTTAATTGAGATTAAATAGACAGTTACTTTTTTTCCGCATAGCAGTGAGTGGTCGAAGGGAAGCTAGTGTCAAGACTCCACTTTCAGTCCGAAATCAAGACATTGCGTGTTGGGTGGCGGACCTCAATGCCGCACTTTGTCTTGCTTACCAGATTGGAGATATGGAAATAGTTAAATTATGATCATTAAAAACGAATGGGAATCGAACCCGTAACCAATCGTGTCTCTATACATATAATATAGTTTTATTGCTTGCTAAAATAATTAAAATTTTGTTCACCGATTGCATTAATTTAACGCTGATTAAGCACTAATTGGACTATCTGAGAGTGTCTGTAAGACAATTTTTTTTTTTTAGATGTAAACATTATTTCTGTGAGAAATGTGCTTTGGAAAATTACAAAAAAACTACACGCTGTTTTATTTGTAACACTCAAACTAGTGGAGTTTTTAATCCAGCTAAGGAGTTGGAGGAGAAATTTAAACGTATTGAAAGTGATGATGATGATGATGAAAATGATGATAAGGATGATTAATGAAATATAATGAACAAGAACAGTTGAAAATGTTGTTTTTTTTGCTTTAATTTTAGTGATAAAATAAAAACCTATTCTGTGGAAAATATTTTAAGGATTAAAAATGGATTTGAGTTTGGGGCAGGTCAGCTGTCATTGTATCTGTATATATGATAAAAATATAACCGATCGCTGTCTGTACGTGGAGGATTTTATTTATTTATTAATCAAGGTGTAATATATTACATAATACATAATTCATATACATAGAAAACTTTTACAAAAACAAAGCCAATAACATGATTAAAAACATTCCTGTAAAAAGTGAAGTTGTCTTGTCCGATGGAGGGAAGTGGAGGACGCCCGAAGCGATGGACCACTTGAAGGAGGTGGAGGGAACTGCTCAGGCCGGAGCGGTGGAGGAAGAGGTTCCCCTGTGGAGTGGACGGCGACAGGCTGAGAAGAAGTGCCTTGCAGCTTTGTTTATGATATCATTCATATCTAATTTATAAGTAATTTGTTATCTAATAGAATACCCAAAATAGGAACAAAGTTAGTTTGTTTTATAGGATAGTTTAAAATTTGGTCCTGACTCGAGCCGCGTGACAGAACTCAACGCCGCTTTGCATTCTCACCAGAGCTGAGAAATAAAAATAATTTAAATATATACATTTGCCGGAGTGGAAATCGAACCCACAATCATCGCGTGTATAGTATAGTCACCCTGTATTTTGTGATTTGTTTCTATTTAGTTTGTTTTTTTTGTAATATGATTCCATGGGAGTGACCCCATCTGGCGTCCCAGCGTCGGTAAGAGCGATGACTGTGGGTTCGATCCCCGCTCGGAAAAATGTATATATTTGAATTTCTCAACCCAAGATGAAGCGCGGTGTTGTGTTCCGCCACTCGTGACACAGTGTTTCGAATTCAGGCGGAGCCTCGAGAGCAGAGTGTCTTGACACTAGACCATTTATACACATTTAATAACGTCAGTGTTGAAATTTGCTTTGGGTCGTGACGAATAAACAATATGTTTTAGTTTCGCCATTGTTTAAGTCGTCTACGGTGAGTAGTATTGCTTAGAGTATGAATATATTTCTAGAAGTGATATCATTGATATCTATTTACATATTCTTTATTGCTTACAATTAAATAAACGGTCATGGGTAGTAACGGTAAAGTAATGGGTTTGAGACTTCAAAAATATTGTTCAATAAGGTTTTCAAGAGGCGCGGGTTCAAATCCTGCTGTGTTAAAATTTTTATACGTTTTCTAAATATGTCTTTTTCAATTTCCTTAGTGTAGGAATAACACTTTAAAAAATGTTAAAAAAATATATATTCAAAAATATTTTTTTTTTTATATTAAAATATTGAAATTTCACGTTTAAATTAAAAATTATCAACAGCAATCTGGTTTTTACATGTATGGACATAAAATTATATTCGGCACTAACTACCCGCTCGCGGCTTCACCTGCGAAAAGTACAAGACTATGACTATTAGTTAGTTAGTTTAGTTATTATATATTTCCTAAAACACGCTTTGTTTAAATTTATCAACCGATTGATATAAAATAAACACTAGATTTTAACAGGAGTTTATCAAAATACAATAGTCTAAACTATATTTGAATCGGTTAAGCTATTTATGAGATTAGCGTGCACAGACAAACGGACAAATGGACCAATATTAAAAATCATTGTTCTGGGCTCAATTGCATTGGTTAATGCTACTAATAATATTTTTTCCCATACGAGTATATCATCCATGTACAGACAGCAATCTCACCTAAAAAGTACTCAACGCGCCTAAAAAAGTTTTCACTTAAATGGACAAAGCTATTTAAATTTTCTTTATTAATTTTATTTTTTAATGCACACATATTTATTTTTAAAATTAGTAATATAAAAAAAATACACATACGAGGCAAAATACAATATTATTATTAATATAGACTACAAATAAACCAAAAACTTAATAAACAAAACATACAAAATAATTATTTTTTCGGTTTTTTACGCATAGCATTTTGGGCCGAACTCGAGACATTGCGTGTTGAGTGGTGGAACTCAACGCCGGGCTTTGTTTTGTTTAATAATCGAATAAAAATATTAATAATCGAATTATGATCATTAATCCGAGTGGGAATCGAATCACATCCCCATGTGGGACTTGGAAGAGAGAGAGAGGGAGAGTTGATAATGGTATATCGGGATCTCCTAATACAGCAAATGCCTTCACATTGATTTCAACTACAAATTTTCTTGAACCAAATTGGTTTTAAATATTCCGTTTTTTAAGCTTCACGGTTTCTCCCTATCTGGGTAGTGAGAGGAGGTGGAGTCGTTACAGTCCCTGCATACTTAACCTATCCATACATGCCTTCCTCCCAGGGAGGAGTCCTCATGTCTTTTACATGACCTTCTAGTATCACTCTCCTATCGCTCTCCTTTTCGTCATATATCTTTTAAAGTATTTTCCTTATTTTTTTAGTTCTTTTTTTTATTACACTTTTAGGGTTTAAAAACGGTACACGTTTGCCACTACTTTATCAGTGACAAGAATCGATTTGTTCGGCCATTAGCACTATATAGTAATTAGCGTGATTTTGCTTTATCCTTTCAACAGTATCGAATTAACCGTTATGTGCACGTAACCTCCTTTGTGATATCAATTATCACGCAAACGAATAGAAATTCAAAATGAAGAGTTACAAAAGAAAAGGTGAGTTTTTGTTGGTGTTTCATAGTTTTTAATACAAATTTCTCAATATACAATTTAAAAAAGAAGAACAAGATTAGGCAACAGACCATCTAGCAACCTATCACAGACTTAGTTGACATTGACTTATGCTTTTTACAGACTACTGATGTACGTTATCAGGGTAGTCCTATATAATACCTTTATGAACTAAACTGCTAAATTAGCTAACATTGAATGCAATATATTTCATATTTCCTCTTTATATTATACTACACAAGAATTGATTTCTTTCAGAATACGTCTTGTTTTTGATCCTATTATACAAAAAATTTGCGGTATGTAATCCTTGTATCAATCAGACATTAAATGCTATACCTTACCCAAATGATTGTCAAGCGTTCATACTTTGCTGGTTGTCACATGCCTATCTACAAACATGTCCGAATGGTCTATATTTCGATATCAAGACTAATGTAAGTAATATTTATGTAAAATTTTAATAACTTAATTTAGTTACCCATAAATAAATTTAACAAAAATATGATATTAAATTAATACTAATATTTTTACAGAATTGCCAACCACTAATGGTGACGTCGTGCTGTAACATGACACTTCCTTTGCTAATTATTCCTATAAACATTTTCCAGGGGAAAAATGTAACAAACACATGGCCATTTACATATGTGCCAGATAAACAAACAAATCACACTAATACAAACCCTTTATTATCAACTTTTAAGCCAAACTCAACTATACTCACCTCAGCAAACCCATCTGCAGCTACTACATCGATAATTTCTACGTTATGGACTTGGATGACTAATTCAAGTAGAAGCACACAAGGATTTACGTTAAATGTTACAGAACAAACGGAAATACAGACTACTACACCATGGAAATTAACAAGCTCAGATATCAAAATAACAGATTCAACTAATTTGGGAGAATTAAGTCAGCCCAATACACACGCAACTCCTGGAATTATGTCTTCTACAGAGCTTAATGATAATAATAAACCAAATTCAACTTTACTCGTCTCAACAAAGACACCAGAGTCCACTACCCCAATCATTTATAATTTGTTGACCGAATTGACTGGTTCAAGCAGAAGCTCATCGTCATCAGAAATTACTTCAGACGTTACGGAAATTGAAACTACTACACCATTAGCCACGACAAGCAGGTATGCCAGTGAAACAAAAATAACTGAATCTAGTCAACCAAATGTGTACACAACTCCTACAAGCGCAACTGCGACAGAGTCTAGAAATAAAAAGCCAAAGTCAACGTTAACTATCTCAACGAATCTACCCGAGGCTTCCACACTTAAGATATCTACTTGGTGGACTGAATTGACTGAGTCAGAGACAAGTAACGTTACAGAACAAACCGAAGTAGAAACTACTACACCACTACAAACCACAAGTAGTGGTATCTATGTAACAGGGTCAACTATATCTAAGGAATCTAGTAAATCTAATGTATACACACATGCAAGTTCATCGTTTACGGATTCTGCTTATAATACACTTTTAGTAACAAAATCGACATCAAATACAAATTTGCTACCTTTATCAACATTTAGCTCTACTACGCTTAATCCATTAAATACTGAATCAGAATGGACTGACATATTTACAAGTGATACTGAAAATCACGAGACTGTGGTATCTACAGAAGAACAAGATAAAAAAACTAAGACTACTGTTACAGTTGGTACGGCTACATCTTCCCAGATTTTTCCAACAATAACAATGGACCCATTAAGAACTAAACCTCAAACAATTACGGAATCTACAACTTTGCAACCGATATTCTCTTCTACAGCAAGTATGCCACCCACTTCAGATAATTCGTTTTCCGCAATGACGTCTTCTACTACAGAACTCTATTGGTCATCGACAATACCCCAAAATTCTGTAAACGAAAGTTCAACTGAATCAGTGTCTGGCTTCATTGAGTATACACAACCAGATCCACCAGCTCAAACAAAACTAATTACAGAATTCATACCCAGTACAGCCACATTGTCTTCACAAACAGAATTTAAGGCATCTACTATTAATTATTTTACCCCTAGTACGGAATTCTCTTCTGAGATTTCTTCGACAATTACAGCAGACCCAACAACTGCAAAACAAATATATACCGAATCTTCAACTTTCCCACCGTTATTCTCTTCTACTATAAATATCTTATCATCAACAGGAAGCCCATTATTTCCCACAATAACAACCACTCCAGAATACGCAGAACTGTCTACAATAACACAATACTCTGTGAATGAAACTTCAACTGAGTCAGTATCTAGCTACACTGAGTATGCAAGAACACGTGTAACGACGGTCGGGCCAACTTCCTCATCAGATTTCGCAGAGGCTAAAGAATATTCGCCGATAACAATCACACCATATCCACCAACAGAATTTAAAAGAACTACTATAAATTTTATTACATCTAGTACGCAAATATCTTCTGAGGTTCCCTTGAAAGTGACAGCAGATCCCCTACAAACTAAAACACAAATATTTACTAAATCGTCAAATTTACCATCGATATTTCCTTCTAAAACTAATATGCCATATACTTCCGAATCTTCCACTTCAGAAGCCGAAACATCTTCTACATTAACACAAACTGTAAGTTCCCCATCACACGTCGCAAGAACTAAAGAATATACAACAGAGAACAATATTTCAACTCCAGTACCATCTTCTACTGCAGATTTAATAAGCACCACAGAATATGTACTCGCCACGCTTACATCTGAATCGTTACCTTCACAATTTACGTCAAATACAGACTACAAAATACACCATCCTAAAACAACAGTAGTGTCAACTTCTCCATCTGAGTTTGCAGAAAGTACAATCTATAGAACAGAAGAAACTGAAACATCCTTAGTACCATTAGTAACGACAGTAGAGTCTTCTCCAATAATATTTAAAGAAAATACAACATGGCAACCTGTAACGTTTACCTTGTCATCGCCTTCATCGAATTTTATATCAACTATAAATTATATAACAAATGAACCTATTACTACTGTCTCATCATCATCACCTTCAGAATTGAATATAAGTGAAAATCCAGAGTACATTTCAACAATGCTGTCAACGTTTCCCTCAATATTTAAGGAACATTCTACAACAATTGAATCTTTTCCAACACACTATATAACAAACACAGCAGATAAAGAACAGATAGACAATTCAGCTGCGACAAGTATATCATTATTAGCAACTGGCTATACAACGATAGTGCCGACGACCTATACAAATTACGTAACACGAAATCCTGTTACCACAGATAAACCAAATTCTTCAAACGCGAGCACGATCAACCATTCGAAATATACGTCATTTAAACCTGTTACAACAGACGCAACGTCTAACTTTACGTTTACAACCCTTAATCATCTTACACCCATAACAGATGGTTCGACTACTTCACAAGTGAAGCCATCATCAAGTGTAACTGAGCCTGAAATTATAGTAACTGCTACTGAAGAAACTTTGGAAACAGAGTTACATACAGTAAGACCTACTGTACCAGAAGGAACCACAACTAGTATTAAGAGTAATACATCCAACTTTACCAGCATACTCTCTTCAACGTCTTTATTAACAACAGAAAAGCCAATAGTGATTGCATCAGAACGCACATTACCACCTTTGCCTTATTCTCCTCCGCCATGCGTATTTGCTACAACAACTCAAAAAACAACAAAAGGGGAAAAATTGTTGTCTACCATTCCATTTAAAGTTACTTCATCCCCTCCCACATATATTACTCCAGAACCTTCCACTGACTCACCAGTTTCAAAACTAGAATGTGGAATTTGGGACAAGTTCATGTTTGCCGATCAAAGTGATTGCAAATGTTACTACGAGTGTTTGTTTGGAGATATCAGGAAAAATTCCTGTAGATATGGATACGAATTCAATCCTTACGCTTTGGTAAGAATAATATATTTATATATATTTATCTCGAAGGATAGGCAGAGAGGTCTCAATGTATTTACACTTCGTTCTTCACTTTCCGCCCGAATTCAAGACATTGCATATTGAGAGGCGGAACTCAACGCCGTGTTTTGTGCTACTAGGACAGGGAGATGAAAATAATTTAAATTGTACAATTTTTACGAGTTAAAAAGATGAGATAATCATATTAACGCATAATTAACTGGCTGTAGCATTTGAACGGTTTCCATTAGGCATAGGTTTGAATACTGCTACCTTCTTATTTTAAACCTGTTCTTAAAATAAGAAAAAAAAACTTATCCCAAGTGCGTTAATAGCAAAGCTTTTTGTTCAGTTCTTTATTTATGGCGTTTTGAATGTGCTCTTGTAATGAAGGAGTAATTTATCACTTAGCTTTCTTGAGCTTTCTTGCAAAGTCTGTGAATTGAATTATATATTTATTTCAAATATATTATTTATCCTCAATAAAGCTTTCCCTATAGCAGGGTAGTCAGAGAGAACCTATTGTTAAGACACTCCGTTCTCCATTTTCCGCTCAAATCCGATACATTGCGCGTTGAGTGGCTGAACTCAACGCCGCACTGTCTGAGGTACCAGAGCTGAGAAAGGGAAATAATTAAACCATGAACATTCCACCGAGTGCGATTGAAACCCCAACCAATTACGATCACAGTCACTTGTCTTTTATAAATTAAAAATATATATATTTTAATAAAAATTACAGAAATGCATGCCACATTTGGAAGCAAATTGTCAACGACCTAAGCCTTCAAATGAAGTTATAGACTTTTTATATAATAACATTAATTTGAACAATCCAAATGAAGACCGAGAAAAGGAACACCTTGAAATGAACTGAGCCAAATATTAATAAGCAGGATGATGGTGAGATTCAGGTCTTAAAGATTAGTAATAATTGAAACTTTATGTAAATTTTATAAGTGTTTAGAAATTTTTACGAAGCACAAAATCATTGAACATTTAAAATGAATTTAAATACTTTGTTCGCTCTATTAATAACTAGGAGACTTGCCTAACTTCGTGCCGTCATATTTCTTTTTATTTTTTCCCCTTATGACAGACCACAAGCACAGATATTTTGTCCGTGGTAGTGGTAAAAACTTTTGTTTATAATATCAGGGCTTGAGGACCCCTAACTGATAAATCCAAGTTTGTGTAAGGACTGGAGGAGTCCCTCCAAAAGTCTTACAGTTGCGCACAGTCATTTGTTTTTTGCTAAACTCTAAACACTTGGACTATTATTAATAACTTACTAAATGAAAAATTACCGTTTACAATACCTTATTTAATTAAATAAAATTAGAATTAAATAATTAAGTAATGTAATTTACAGTATTTTTCAAAGCGAATAACTTTTTATATTATCATATTTAAGTAACTCTATGATTTTTTTTGTACTAACCATACCCCTGTAAATAACAAACACAAAAAATATTATCCAATTTGGTGCAGTCGCTCGGAAGTACATAAATTTCTGTGATTTATTTATTTGCAGTAGTCTCTCCGTTGACGCGTAAAACGGGTGTTACCTTAGCAACGCTTATGCCACGTTATACAAAAGCATAATATACTTTTAAAACCGACGTTAAAAACGGAGGAGGTTCTCAATTCACTTTTTACAGAGTAGAAAAGTTTTGATAATTCTTTTTTTAATGTATTTATATATACTCCAAAGTTGGTCTCAATAAAGTTTTGAACAAAAATTCTATAAAAATGGAGGATGATTGCGTATTAACTTACCGGTTTTATATTGTTGTTACCGATTTAGTTTTTTTTTTGTTAAAACATATTATATATAATGTCTTATATAAATATATATATATATATATATATATATATATATATATATTTTTTTTTTTTTTTTTTTTTTTTTTTTTTTTTTTTTTTTTTTTTTTTTTTTTTTTTTTTTTTTTTTTTTTTTTTTTTTTTTTTTTTTTTTTTTTTTTTTATGACATATACTTTTGTATAAAATGTAGATACTACTATGTAATATTTAATTTATTATAAGGGGGTTATCTTCTAATATACTGATTTGATAATGAAAATTGATCCATCCAGAGTTTCCAAGAGTGGCATATGCTATATTTTGTAGTTCACACAGGCTTTCTATACTTCTATTTTTTTAACAATATTTTAAAGCGTTATTTGCACACTAAGGAAATTGAAAAAGACATATTTAAAGAACGTATAAAAATTTGAACTCTCTCTCTATACAGAGATGCTAACAACTAATATAAGTTGTAATAAGCGTATAAGAATTTCAACGTAGCTGAATGTAGAACGCATGGCTTAACGGTCAGAGCGCTTGAACGGTTTCCAAGAGGCGCGGGTTCAAATCCCCATGCGTTCAAATTTTTATACGTTTTCTAAATATGTATTTTTCTATACTTCTCCTCATCATACGTTCGCATAATTTTCTTAAAAAAAAATCTCCACAATTTTCCTTCGTTCGTTAATTATAATGATAGATGAGTTCAATAATTTCTTGATATGTATCAAGAAATTATATGAGATCATGGGATCTTATATAAAAAAAATCTTTTAATTTAATTATTATTTATATAATTTTATATACCACCTTTCTGTGACACGAACACAAGAATAAGGTTTTTTGACATTTTTGGTATTACTAATTTATTACGTAATTTCTTGCTAGCACCCCTATATGAGTGATAAATGTGACCAGTTGATGCGCGTTGCTTAGCAACGCTTGCGTGTTATTCTACTAAAGTGTATGTCAAACATCAACGCTCAATAAAAGGCTAGGTGTGATGTATTAAAAAAAATATTATGTCAAATACACGGTAGTGTACGTAATATTTATTTAATGTATTTCTATGTAATATATTGTGATAGAAAATATTGTTTTTTTTTCCGTTATAATATGATTAAAATTTTGTTGTCTTTATAATATTAATAAATTATATTAATATTATAAAGACAACAAAAATATTTTGAAATGAAACTATTTTTAACCGGATTAATCGCGTATAATATTGGTATTCAAAAATACATTTTAAAACCCGACTTTTCGAACACTTTACAGTAGTCCGTGGTCGCAGGTGAACTACCTGTGTCCGGTTTTATATTAATGCGGTTAAAAATAGTTGCATTGTGTAATAATCGTAACAATCAAAGAACTTACTAAAACAAAAATAAGTTGTAATGAAGCGTATATGAATTTCGACGCAGCTGCTTGTAGAACGCATGGCTTAGCGGTCGGAGCGCTTGGACGGTAAACAGGAGGCGCGGGTTCGAATCCCGCTGCGTTCAAATTTTTATACGTTTTTCTAAAAATTTGTTTACAATTTCCTAAATGTAAATAGTATTCTCTCTTGCCAAAAAACGATTGTTCGTAGATAAATATAAATTGTAATAAGCGTATAAGAGTTACAATAAGAGGTCAGAGTGCTCGAACGGTTTCCAACAGGCGCGGGTTTAAATCACGCTGCGTTCAAAAAATTTTTTATACGTTTTTCTATAAATATGTTTTTCAAAAACTTTTAATTCTCAGATAACTCCAATCTTACTAATATTTAGTTTTTTTATATTATTTTAATTAATATATATTGTATATGGTTTTAAACATATTATTTGGGATCTCTTTCAATCTTGAGTTATCAGTTTTTTTTAAATTACGCGTAAAACAAATAAATTAATATGAATATAAAAAAATGGAAATCGTTTTCTTTATAATTATTGATCGGAAGCTGAAGAAAACAATACACAATAGATTTTATAAATTTATTACACACTTTAGAACATGCTGTATAAATAAGTATTTTATTATTAAAATATTGTTTTTTTATATTTTTTATGGAAAATGTGATATTAATAATTAAATATAATGTATTTAATATTTGTTCATGTTGTTTTCTTATTTTATCTTTTTTTAAGCGAGAAAGATGAACTTTGTAACCCAAACTCAATAACCAAACGCGTTTACAGTCAGAAGCTGTCCCACAGCGCCACCATAACCACTCATTATTGTTCAACCAAATTAATAAAACAATATAAATTAAAACAAAATCAAAACTGAAAGTATAATAAAAAGCATTTATTACAAACTTATGTCTAAAATAAATAACTTATTTTGCGTAGATATCTCAGTGGTTCCACTGGTCACATTCTTCTTAACTAAAATAAGAAAAAAGAATCTATGACCATCTCTGAACAGGTACAGACGATAATTTAACTTTTTAATTAATGGCATATTTTCTGGCCATGATATTTTTATGACATCTGTGTTTACGTTAAATATTTATTATCTGTACCGCAAAAGTCCTTATTGGTTGTCAAATTGTTCATATTTTAGATGCTGTGCAGCCTATGTCAGATACCGGAACGCATTGCTAGAAAAAAGAAACAACATTATAACCATTAAAATATATTGTAATTTTTAATATTTTTGGCCTTATTTACACACTTAGGATAACAATTTTAGGAGACGTATAAAATTTTGAATGCAGCGGTATTCGTACCCGCGCCTCTTGGACATCGTCTTTTTTATTTGATGCATAGTCCAGAAGTAAGACCATGTGTCTAATAAATATTATTTATGATTATTCTTCCGCTCCAGTAAGTGGAGTGTTTAAACATTAGGTTCTCACTGACTTCCCTACTATGAGGTATAAAGCTTGTCTAATATAATTATTAGACGGGATATTCATTTGATTTTGTCGCTATATATTTTTTTATTCCATAGGCAAGGCAAACGAGCGTTCGGGTCACCTGATAGTAAGTGATGTATGCAACACCAGAGGAGCTACAGGGATGTTGCAGGCATTGAAAGTGGAAATAGACGCGCCTTTGGAAGGTACCTATGTCGAATCGACCTGGAAACACTGCCGCTGGTAGGCCATTCCACAGTTGAGTGGCACTAAGGGAGGAAGTTCCTACGTAACCGCACAGTAGTAGAGTGCCACGTATCCAGATGGTGAGGATGGCATGTGATTCGATTACGTACTGTGCGGTTGGAAAATTTTGCGGCAGGAATCAAGTGAAACAGTTCCCCAGAACACTCTTCAAGATAAATGTGGTAGAGAACGCACAAAGAGGAAACGTCTCTACACAACGCCAATGTGTCAAGCCTTTTACAGATTATTTACAGAGCCTTTCATAGATTGCTTTTCTATAGTATCAACAACAACTGTTCATTCGTTCATCCACATGTTCAATTGACGAGCTGATTCAAGGAACGGGTGACATTGCCAAGTACTGGCATAATATAATTTTGATTTATTGACACGAAGAAAAAGAAGAACACGGTATTTCTCAATTTTAGGTGAAAAATGGAGAACATAGTGCCTTGACACTATTTTCCCTCTGATATATTTGTGGTTAAAAAAGTTATCAAATTCGAATTAAATGTACTTACCCCTAGATTGGTATCGAATTCATAATTTTGCATGCAAAATAATGGTATAGTTACTCCTCCGGAACACAAATAAAACTGATTACATCTTTCAGGATCTGCCATATGTCCAAAATACCCTGGTGGGCAAATTATATCTTCATATTTTTTATCAGTAGTGGCTGTTTCTTCTACTTCTGAAACGTTCTCTTCTGTGGTAACGTATTCAGTTGTAATTGCTGCAGCCTCATCTCTGCTTTTCTTTGCTATACAACCATTTTCAGATATTTCAATACATTGCTGAAAAAACAATTATGATTAAATCACCGATTAATTTCAAATGCTTATGTTTTTGCTATTTTCACACATCCTGCTAGTACGAAAGAGAAGAGAAGGGCGTTATATTAATTATATGTCTATATAAATAGACTATATAGATACGAAATAGTCAGAATTGTTCTAAACCGTTTATTTTTACATATCCTGCACAATGTACAAAATTGACAATCTAATAACAAAAATATAATACTAACCCGGCCTATTGGATCAAATTCGTATCCAATGTTACATGGCAAGGATATGGCCATACCCGCGGAGCACAGATAATACATTGTGCAGTTCGATGGGTCTGGGACATTTCCAATATCAGTAGGTGAACATATTGTCGGTGTAGTCATTTCAATTTTAGCTGATGTAGATTCCGCTTTGTCTGTTTTTATTTCGTTTTCTTGGTTTTTTTGACTTTCAGTTATAGATTCACTACCTAATTTCTTTGCAGTGCATCCATTTTCAGATATAGGGGCACATTGCTGAAATTGTAAATCAAAATATAAATTATATTTATCATAAATTCAATTCATTAACATAAATATTATGCGTGCATGTTTCTTATTTTAACATCTCTTTCTCTCTTTTATATTTTTAGCTACACACTTTATTCCTACTCGTAGTGAACTCTATGGTAGGCAAATAGAACGAGTGAAACGAGGCGAAAGAAGTGTGTGGGCTTAGACCCCTTCTTTCTGCCTCGCCTACTGTGATCAAATTGTTCATACATACCCTTTAGGTACCTGACGATTATTACGACGTTACCATCCTCAAGTATCATCGATACCGTACTTGAAGGACGTAACAGAAATCGCCCTCTACCTCTTCTTTCATTGCTCATCCTCCAAAACATGCCCATACTCATCATTATTTTATCTCAATAATAAAACATGAAAGCTTGGAGACGTTATTTAAAGGCAAATAGACACTCCGGATGATCATGCTATCCATGAATTGTATTAAAATTGTAATAGAATAAATCTGCAGCGTTATATAATATACGACTTACCCGCATCACGGAATCGAATTCGTGTCCAATATTACATGGTAGAGATATGGCCATTCCACCTGAGCACAAGTATTTACTGCACCATTGGATCTGGGATATTACCAACATCAGTAGTGAACATATAATGGTGTAGTCAATTCAATTTTAGCTGAAGTAGACTCTGTTTGTTTTGTTTTCAATTCGTTAGTGCCAGACGTGAGATCTCCTGAGTCTGATGTTTTAATATCGTTTTCTGTTGTAATTCCATTTTTTAGACGCAAAAACAACCATTTAGAGATATTGGATGACATGTCTGTAAGTAAATTTGTGTATATTAAAAAATTTATTTATGCAGCGTCTTAAAATTCAACATTAAGTCTAATAACCTTCTGAGGTAGCCCTGATTACATATGATTACGTTTTGTATATGACATATTTATTTTATTTATTAACCGTTGAACGGTTTTCAAGAGGCACGGGTTCAAATTCCGCTGCGTTCAAATTTTTATACGTTTCCTAAGTGTGCGAATATAATACTTTAAAAAAATGTAAAAAATCACTTTTGTATATACTCTCGAATTTATCTTATTTAGTCTTTAGAAAACTACAAATATATAGATAAAAAAAGTTGGTAAACCGAAAAGTTTATGTTTGTACTTAGCTTCTCGGGTCGAATTCATCTCCCGGTGTACACCTTAGTATAGTTGGGAATCCCGCGATGCAATGATAGTATTCCTGGCAGTTTTCTGGATGGGAAAATTCCCGGATACTGGTGGGCATATGCTTGGCGTTGTTGTTTTGTGTCTGTTGCCGTTTCTATCAACTTCGTAGATATCTCATCATGATCTGTAGATGTAGATTCTTGCGTGGGATCTTTGAATTCTTCCGTTGGTTCAGTATTGTCTTTATTATTTTCAGATGTTTCTACAAAAGCTGTTGATGTTGCAATATTATTAGAAACTGTGTTGTTGTATAACTCTTCTTCAGGTACTTTGACATCAGAACTGTTAGTGGTGCTTTCAGGAATTAGAAATTGTATAATCTGTTGTTGGTCCGTGGCTAGGATTTTGAGAAGAGGATACTGGAAACTCGGAATAATCAGTTGGAGAGTTTTCTTCATTTTCAGAAGCATCAGTTTTTTGTTTCATCAATGTTAGAATTCTTTTTTGTCGTTAACTCTCTTTCATTTAATGTCACGTCTACATTATATGTTGTACCGTCTGAATTCCATATTGTTAAATCGGTTGTTGATCCGTGGATGGATTTTTGAGAAGTAGAGAACGTTAAGTCTGAATCATCATCAGTCGTGGAACTTGCTTATTTTCAGAAGGAATCGTTGAAGATTCTTATCATCAATTTTTTTGTTGTCGAATACTATATCAGCTCTCCGTTATATCCACATCTTTAGTCGAACCTTTCGAATTAGTATTGCAAATTGTTGTTGTCCCTATTTGTTTTGTTGCGTAAATGTTTTATTTTCTTTCTGTAATAGGTTTGCAGCCCCTGAACGTATATAATGTTTATATTGAATCTCGACGAAATTAAAAACAAAACGATAAAGAATAATAAGAAAAAAATAATCTACTCTGCATAAATATATATTAAAAAAGAAAGGCCCACTGCGGTAGGGCTGCAGTAGGGCTACTTACCGAATGTGTCATGTCAGTCATATCCAGGTGCACAGTATAAAGGGAATTTTATAGCTTGACCCACAATACAATGGAAGAATCCTGTCACATCGCTCGGGATCGGCAATAAGACCGACCTTTAACTAGGCGGACATATAACACTTGATTCTATTAAAGGATCTTCTACACTTATTGGAGGACTAGTTAATTTACCTTTGCGCCTTCTTCCGGAGTAGACATTGATACATCTGAACTGTAAGTGGAAGGACTTTGTTCGTTTCCAGTAGAATCTGTTGAGACCTCGTTTATGTCGGTTGCGGTGTTGTCCGAGGTTATCGATTCAATGTCTCTTGTAGTTGTAGCTACTAATTCAGTTATAATTTCATTTTATCAGACGTATGGCCTCCTGAATCTGATGTTATAAAGCCGTTGTCGGGTTGTTTTTACTCGTTGCACTCCCTTCGTGTCTTTGGACGCAAGAACAACCATTTTCAGATATTAGTTTGCATGCCTACCAAAGAATAAGAATTTCATAGCCAAATACATAGCTAAGAGTAAAAGATTAAAGAATATTAGAAACCATTTTTTACTGTAGAAATTTAGACACTGCAGCGGCGTTTTTAGGCAAGTTCAAGTTAAGAAAACAGACTGTAAATATCGCTTCAAATAGTTCATAGAATTTTATGTGTAAATTACATTTATAGTTACAAACAACTTTTTGAGACCTTCATAATTATATTTTTATTAACATATAAACGTAATTTGATTCACTTCTTAACATGTTTTAGATTTATATATTTGCTTTACACAGTGACGGGTGCTTTTGTAAACCATATATATTAATTAAATTAACCAGAAGCTTTTCACGCTCTTTTCTCACATTTTTGTTTTTGATGTTATTATATATAAATTTATTCTAATGTACTGAACACTAGTTAGTAATAAATAAATTGATATTTAAATACAACTAGCTGTCCCCGCGTTCGTTCACTATAAAGTAAAAGTAAAATCCTAAGTTACTCTTTATAATATCAGATGTCTCCCGTCAAAATCGGTCCAACCTTTCAGAGATTAGCCGGAACAAACAAACAGACAGAGAGAAAAATTGTATAAGTATTGTATGCATTTAAATGAAAAGTGGTTATTTTAATATTAGATACACACTTATGTATATTTCAATAATAAAATTAGGATATAATAAAAACTGTCATTTAAATTTATCGTCTGTCTGTGAATGCGACTGAGGGTTCGATTCCCATTCGGGGGAATGATTATATTTAAATTAATTTAAATTCTCATCTCTGGTACCTAAGACAAGAGTTGAGTTCCACCACTCAAGCCGCTATGTTTCGAATTCGGTGGGAAAGCGGAGAAGTGGAAAGTGTAGGTTCTCTTTGACTACGCTGCTATTCGGAAAAAGCGTGAAGCTGCAGATTGAAATTTAGCGCATTCATACCTTACTTTCTGGATCAAATTCATATCCTGGTGTACATGTTAATAAAGTTTCAAATCCTGCAATGCAATAATAGTATTGATTACAATTCTCTGGATGTGGAAAACTTCCAGTTACACCCGTCGAACAAATGCTTGGCGCTACGGTTTTAGATTCGGTTGTTATTTCCAAAATGTCGGTAGATAGGGCGTCAACATTCGTAGAAGAAGACTTTTCTGTAGAAACTTTAGAGTCTACAGTTGTTTCTGCAATATTTTTAGTACTTTCTGCAGTTGTTGTTTGTGCTGATTTAGTCGAAGTTAATAAACCCTTTGACGCATAGCATCCATCTTCAGATATGAGAACACATCTCTGTAAAATAAAACATAATAATCAATTAACACGCTCCCTGCGGCGTCATTCTCAAAGAACTTTCAATTGGTGCGTTAGAGACCTAAAAGATCTCCAAACTGAACTATCCCGTAGTGCGTATGAAACCTAATCAGTCTCCTAAAACAATAACCAAAGATATAGTTATGAATTTCTTGTGGGTTACAGTTGGCCTATTGCTTTATCTTTTGATAAGTTCGCACTCAGTTATGTCAATAGTAAAACTACAAATACGGAAAAAAACTCGGTATCGATTATGCCGCGTATCGAAACCGAAGATACTTCAATATATAAAGTGACAAGTGATTATTTACGTTACGTAGATATGCACTCGTGATATTTTTTCGTAATGTGCGCTTGTTTGAACAACACTAAAAGCATCTGCGCCGCTCCGCGTCCCATACTACGAGATGGTACAATTCACGAGTATCAACACGTCTCCTAACGCAAGGAATGAAAAATGTTACACTATACTGCGTTAGAGACCTAATTCGTCTCCAATTATTTACGCCTGCCAATCCAATTTTGAGTACGAAGCAAGTATGTACATTTAACTTACTCATACACAACAACTTTAGATGTTAAGGTATTCCACAGGGAGTGAGACAACATGATTTTTTTCACCTTCACCAAGAAAGTCTTGTAAGCAATCCAATAAGTCTCCAAACGCACCGAACGTTATATAACAATCACTTATTTAATTGTAACTATATGGAAGAAATTGTACATGAACCACTTCATATTAGAAGCTCCTTTGTCGCATAAAATGAACTTTGCTTTATTTTGTATGTTCGTTAAAATTAATTTGGAGAACTAAACTTTCTTCATGCGTTATTTTTGACCACCAACCAAATTGGTTTTAAATAACATGCGTTATTTAAACCAATTTTTGTTTATAATAATGCAATAGATATATATATTATTTTAATAAACACACACTATTATTATACACGAAATAAACAACACAAACTAAATTACGGGCAACAGCTGACTTACTGAAACTTGACTGTCAAATTCATATCCGTGGGCGCAGTACAAAGTCATCGGTCGACCAACAGTGCAGTGGAAGAATCTGTCACACCTTTCAGGATCCGCAATAACACCAACAAAATTAGGAGGGCATATGTCGTTATTATGTTTATCATCTAATTCGGTTTTAGACGTAGTTATTTCAACAGGTCTTTGGGAAGTTGATATTGGCAAGCCTGAATTATCAGTTGTAGTACTTTCTTTGTTTTCAATAATCTCTGTTTTTGTTTCATTGCCATTAAAGCTCTCAGTTCTTAATTCTTCTTCAGTTATAGTATTACCTATATTAGTAGTGGCGTCTTCCGAATTTACTGATGTTGAGTGTGTTGTAGTACCGTGAATAGGATTTTTAGAAGTAGATAACAGTAAGTCTAAATCGTCAGTTGTAGATTTTGGATTATTTTGAGAAGAGTCTGTTGTACTATGATATTTTTCTGCGGAACAGCCACTTTCTGAAATAGGCAGGCATCCCTGGAATTTCGAACAAATAAACATTTTTTTTATTACAAACTTAAAATTAAAATTGCAAATTTAAAATTTAATTTAATTTAATAAATTTTAAACGACTACTATCCATGTTATACTTACCGAATACTCAATATTGAATTCGTATCCAGGTGCACAGTATAACGGTATAGCTTGACCAATAACACAATGTAAAAATCTATCACACCTTTGTGGATCAGGAATAATGCCAACAAAATCAGAAGGACATGTAATATTCGAGTCTATTATGGGATCTTCTATATTAATTAAAGGAGTAGTTATTTCAGAAGGCTGAGACGATGCGTGAGTAGAATGGCTTTGCTCACTTTCGGAAGAGTCTGTTGATATATCATTCATTTCAGTTGTAGTATTGGAGGCAATAGTTTGAATGTCACTTGTAGTGGTTGAAGCGATTTCAGTAATTACGTTATCCTTAGTAGACATATAATCTCCTGAGTCTATTGTGATTTCATTTTCTGTTGTTATTTTCCCTTTATTGGTTGTAGTTTCTTGATTTTTGGATGCAAAACATCCGTTTTCAGAAATAACTTTACATTCCTTAAAAATAAAACAAATTTTACCAAATATAACA